>PVKC010041435.1:0-12157 GCA_004027635.1 Crocidura indochinensis | reverse complement strand
AAAAAAAAAAAAAAAAAAAAAAAGCAAAAAAAAAAGACATTTAATAAGTAGCAGTCTTTGAGCCTAAGATTTTTCTGTGTTTTCCTTATAAATAGCTTTTAGGTTTACTTTGAACACACTGTTTCCTTCCCTTCCATTTTCAGCAAGGCAAAAGAAACTCTTTGGACTGTATTTGTTAGTATAAAATATGAATATTATCTCTAAACTTTATTTTATTTTTCAGTTATAAGTATTTTCTTTTCTTTATTATAAACATGATTGTAGTTTGGTTTCAGTCATACAGAAAACACATTTCCACCACCAATGCACCCTATCTCCCCTCTCCCCCACCCTCAGTCACCAATCTTTGTGGTAACCTTCATATCATGAGCTGGTCCTCTGGCCCTCATCTCTGGGGATTATAACAATAATGTACTTTATTTTTCTTAAAATCCATTTATCAGTGAGATCATTCTGTCTCCTTTTTCCCCTCTGGCTTATTTCACTCAGTATAATGGTTTCTATGTGTAGGAAAATTCCATCTCTCCTGACGGTTGCATAATATTCCATTGTGTATAAGTATCTTTTACGTTTTCTTTTACCATTTATCTGTTGAAGGGCATCTAGATTGTTTCCATAGTCTGGCTATTGTAAGAAGTGCAATAATGAATATAGGTGCAAGGAAAGGAATTTTTTGTTGTTGTTGTTTTTGGGTCACACCCGGCAGTGCTCAGGGGTTATTCCTGGCTCCATGCTCAGAAATTGTTCCTGGCAGGCACAGAGGACCACATGGGACGCCGGGATTTGAACCGATGACCCTCTGCATGAAAGGCAAATGCCTTACCTCCATGCTATCTCCTGGGACCCATGGAAAGGATTTTTGTATGGCATTTTTGTGTTCCTAGATCATATCCCTGGGCGTGGTATAGCTGATTCATATGGGAGCTCAATTTTCAGTTTTCTGAGGAATCTCCATTTGTTGTTGTTGTTGTTGTTGTTTTTTGTAGTCAGCAGAATGTTGGATTCAGCTTTTTGATCTATTTTGAAACTCTGTGTCTCTTAATAGGTTTGTTTAGTCCATAGATGTTGAGAGAGATCATTGTCATGGGATTTAGTGTCATCTTTATGTAGAAGTTTGTTGTGTCTGTTGGTCTCTCTTGTCTTATAGTAGACGTTTCAGTTTTTCTTTTAAGGCTGGTTTTGAGTCTGCAAAGTTTTTTTTATTAAGTAATTTCTTTAAACACCATGATTACAAACATAATTGTAGTTGGGTTTCAGTCATAACAAGAACACCCCCCTTCACCTTGCAACCTTCCCATCACCAATGCCCCCATATCTTCTCTCAGTCTGCAAAGTTTTTGAGTTGTTTATCTGTGAAGCTCTGTATACTTCCTTCAAACCTGAAAGTGAGTCGGCTGGATGCAGTGAAAGCATTCATTTTGTTGGTTTTTGGCACTATATCCCACCACTGCCTTCTGGCCTTGAGGGTTTCTTGTGACAGGTCTCCTGTTAATCTTAAGTATGCTCTTTTGAATGTGATTTTCCTTTTTGATCCCACTACTTTCATTATTCTATCCCTATCTATGGGATTCATCATTGTGACTAGAATGTGTCTTGGGTGCTTTTCTTTGGGTCTCTTTTTTTCTTTGACACTCTTCAAGCTTGCAGAATTTCTTTGCATGTAGCATTTAGCTCTGGAAATTTCTCTGCAAAGATGTCCTTGACTGTTGATTCTTCCTGCGGATTTTTTCCCTGTGTCTCTGGGACTTCAATGATTCTTATGTTGTTTCTGTTGAGTTTATCAAAGACTCTTATTTTCATCTTTCCACATTCTTTGAGTATTTTTTCCATTTGCTTTAAGGCTCTTTTCCAATTTCTTTTGTTTATATGGAGTTGTTATACATCTAATCTTCCAGCTCACTGATTCTGTCCTCAGCTGCTGATAGCCTTTTGGAGAGGCTTTCCACAGAGGTTTTCAGTTCATCTCCTGACTTTTTCAGACCTGTTATTTTAGTTTGGAGTTTTCTTATTTCTATCTTTATATCCTCTTGATTCTTATTTGTGTTCTGTTCAACTCATCTATGCTTTCTTTGAGTTCTATAAATATCCTTAATATTTCTTTCCTAAATTCCTTATTTAATAGTAATATACTAACGAGGAAGCTGGATCTTCTCGAGTCCTCAGAACTGCCCTTTCATTCTCTATGATTGGACTTGGCCTGCATTGTTTTCCCATTGTCTCACTTTCAGTGTTGCTTTTTCTACATTAAACTGTGGAATTGATTGGCTAGAAAATGTGCACTTCTGTAAAGCAATGCAGAGCAACCAAGCTCCTCTGGTACCATGCTTGTGGGTTTGGATGACCTATCTGGCGGGGAGCCTTGATGCGATCAAGTTCACTGGGGCATCTTCAGTCACCTCATGCAAGGAATCAGGAAGTCCAACTAATTATTTTAAATACCACTTCCCTTCCCAATTCTTGGTATTTCAGCCTATTAAGATATTTTCAAACTCCCTGAAACTTAGCAACTGGTCACAGGGTCAGTATAAACTGAAAGAAAAATTCTTTCTCCTACTCTCCTACTTCAAACCATGTGCAGGGGCCCGGGAGATAGCATGGAGGTAAGGCGTTTGCCTTTCATGCAAAAGGTCATCGGTTTGAATCCTGGTGCCCCATATGGTCCCCCGTGCCTGCCAGGAGCAATTTCTGAGCATGGAGCCAGGAGTAACCCCTGAGCACTGCCGGGTGTGACCCAAAAAGAAAAAACAAAACAAAACAAAAAAACAATGGCGCTGGAGGTAAGGTGCCTGCGCTAACTTAGGATGGACCGCGGTTCGATTCCCCGGTTCCCCATATGGTCCCCCGTGCCTGCCAGGAGCGACTTCTGAGCGAATAGCCAGGAGTAACCCTTGAGCGTCAACGGGTGTGGCCCAAAACCCAAAAACAAACAAACAAACAAACAAAAAACCCATGTGCAGGAAAGAAGTCCTACCACTGAGTATTAGGGACATTCAGGTCCTTCTCAGAACAGATATAAAAGCCTGACTAGGCACATATAAAATCTGAACTGTAGGTGACCTCAACTATCACCATACTTATAAAGTCACCAGTGACACATAGACCCGCCTACATATTTCCTCTAAACATTATTCCCTTCATTTTTCACACTTAACTCATCTCCTTGCCTCTTTGCCCACCGTTTGTGGTACTCAAATCCATGTCTTAGTCCTTGCCTTTATGCTTCTGATTTATTTCATTGTGAAAGTAATTGAAAGAAAGGGAAATAACTGCTGTGTAGCATTAAAGGAAATGTATCTTGATATTTCACAGCTTCTTAGCTCTTTGTTTTGTCATTCATTAGGAGCCAATTATCCTCATGTGTATCTTAGTGGGCCATAAGTTTCTATATTTACATTATGAATACCCAGGCAAGAGTAGAGACACTAGTTATTGTTGCTTTGCAGAGTGCATGTCATTTTCACAACTTTCTATGTAAAATGGGTGTTGAGATGAATACCAAAGGTTTCCCTAATTAGTTTCTAAAACATAAAATTTATATTCATTTTAATAGAAGGAAAGTCATTCAAGATTATCAAGCATTTTATTCTGTTAATAAAACTTCTTATTTATTAACTTAAAGACCACTATTATCTTCCTTTTTTTAATATGGTTCTTTCAGAAAAACAATTTCTTGATTTACAAGATCTGGAATGGAGATATTATAAAGGGATTGTGAAGTGGAATAAACCTACCTCAAATGGATTCATACAAATAAAGTACAGCACAGAGAAGAGATTTGTAGAGAGCAAAAATGATCCTGAAGCTATTTTATTCCCTCTAGTTCATACGTCTCTGCTGATTTTTCCTAAGGACAATGCTCTAACAAGGGATATGTATTCAAAATATAGACTTTATTAAAATTTTTGATCTAGATTTTTCTTTTAAGGACACTAAGTGAAATTATACATAAAAAGAATTGGTAACACTATAAAACATAAAAATGGATGTGACTTCCAAATTAAAACCATAAATCATGGTAAATAGCTATGACCTGCTTTGATCCAATGATGACATCAAATTGAACAAAAAGTGAAGCAAATGTAGAGTATATCAAAGAAGAATCAGAGAAGAGACTTCCCAAGTAAGAATTTCTCTTAAAAAATTTTAGCACGTGAAATTCACTATTATAAAAAAAATAGTTGGTATAATTAAGACCTGGGAACATAGAAAACCTGAAAACTTGAAGATTATTAAGTTGAGGATATAAATCAAATTATCAAATTCTGACCACTTTCTTTGTCATGAGTATCTCATGACTCCTCAGCATTGCCAGTGATAATCCATAATTGTAATAAAAACTAATATTACAATAGGCTAACTGCTCCAAAACCTAAAGAAGAAAGCAGCATCTCTTATATAAGAACCAAATAAAAATTACAAGAGAAGATTGGAAATCTTGAAAGTGAAAAATATAGTAATTTAAAATAAAATATGTGAGGAAAGAAGATTACTAATAAAAACTATATCAACGCAATCAGATAAGGACAAAAATTGTTAAGGAGATTTATCAACAATAGTTTCAGAAGATGAAAGTATCAAAATCCTAAGGAAAAACAATTGTCAACCCAGAATTCTCCAACAAATCAAACTCACTTCAAAGAATATAGGATTAAAATAAAAACATTTAAAAATGTGTAAGAGCCAAATTATTTACTAATCCATACTTACATAAAAACCAAACCATTAGAAAATCAGCTACCTTCTGAAGTCCTTATTAAAGAACTTGTAAAGCAAACACCTAAACCCCTATACTATCTCTCCAACCCTTAGCACTATATTTAGTTGTTTATGTTTTATAATAGTATATGTCTTTAGCAGAAGATACTGTGCAGAAAAGAGAATAGAAAAAGGTCTTCAGAGTAATCATAATATTCTGGTTTTTAAAACACGTGCTCAATTATGTTTAGTATGAAAGAATTCTGTATTTATATACTCATAGCTGTGAGCACTCCTTCATAGGTATACTTTGCAAAATAATTCAGATTATATCACCTTTATAAAATGAATTGGGGAAATTTTATTTTATGTGATTTTTATAGTTTGGGGACCATATTCTAAAATGCTTGGGGGTTGCTCCACAGAGTATGAGTGGGGGGGGTCCGTCATACAGAGCAGGGGTCTAAGATGTAGCTTTCTAATTCTAAGTGTGAGTTCCAGCCCTTTCCTTAGGATGGGTTACGTGAATTATTTATTTTGACTATCAGTCCTTTGTCAGCTATCTGGTATATGAATATTTTCTTATGGTCAATGGTATATATGTCTTGCGTGTCATAGTATCTTTTTTTTTTCTTTTTGGGCCACACACAGTGATGTTCAGGGATTACTCTTGGATATGTCCTCAGAAATAGCTCCTGGCTTGGGGGACCATATGGAAAACAGGGGGATCAAACCGCGGTCAGTCCTCGGCTAGCAAATAGCAAGGCAAACACGCTACCACTCTGGCCCCCATAGTCTCCTTTGATGTATATAATTTCTTTAGTTTGATGTAATCCATTTGTATTTTTAAATTTCATTACCCTTACCAGTACACTGGAATATCAGGACACGTAATTGAATTTAATATTTCTAAGTGTTTTGTATATTTTTAAATTATATTTTTGATTTTATAGTCTAGAATTCAAATCTTTTGAGGAAAAGCATACCCTTATCCAGGAGCTATTCACAGCACAGTACTTGGAGGACCATGCAAATCCAAGAATAGGGACCAAATGCTTCCACACAATGGCTTTGAGCCATCTGTCTGCCCCTGTGATCTGTCTGTGATGCTGTGATGTAAGAATAAATCAATTTCATTTTTTCATCAGGGGACCATCCACTTTTCTGAAACAACATTTAAGAACTTTTTATTTTGCATTTTGTTTTTGCTTTTTTTTTAAATTGACTATCTAATATGTAAAGTTTATTTCTGGGTTCTCATTCTATTATTTAAAGTCAACTCTGTTTTGATCATTATATTTTGAGTTGGGCAATGTGATGACTCCCATCTTTTTTCGCATGATAAGTGTCAGTTATCTGCAGTTATTTTAATGTCAGATACAAATTTAAGTAAGTTTTTCTACTTCCTTAAAAAATGCCATTGAAATTATGAAAGTAACAGTCTTACGTTTCTACATACAACAGTTTGAGTATAATGATTAACTTGTTTGGGAGTCACATCTGGCAGTACTCATGGATTATTTATAATATAAAGCTTTGGGAGTTTCTTCTGGAGTTTTTAGGAAACAATAAGTCACTGAATATCAAATTTAGGTCTTCAGCACAAAATCCCCCAAATCCCAAGAGCAGTTCTTGTCTTATAAGTGCTGCGACTGCTACTCTATAGTTCCTAAAGTGATTATTTTTTTTACTAATATTAAACTATATCAAGAATAACTTGTCTTTCCTTAGGTCTTTTTTATAACAATAACTTGAGTTTTGAAAGTATAAGTCATTCATCTCTTTAGCAAAGCTGATTTCTAAGTACCTAATATTTTTGTGAATTTGTAAATGGAATTTCTTTTTCTCCTAATTTCTTGTTTCTACATAAAAACATAATACTTCTTTTGTACATTTTTTTCTTTTTTTGTTTTGTTTTTGGGTCACACCTGGCAGAGCTCCGGGGTTACTCCTGGCTCTGGGTCTATGCTCAGAAATTGCCCCTGGAAGGTACAGGAGATCATATGGGATGCTGGGATTCAAACCACCGAGCTTCTGCATGAAAGGCAAATGCCTTAACTCCATGCTATCTCTCTGGCCTCACAGTTTTCCTACTGTGTTTATTTTTACTATTATTTCTAAAAATTTTTTAAATAGTCTTTAGGGTTGACTCCACAATGGAAGTGCACAGCAGTCATCCTGAGGTTAGTGAGTAATCCTCAGTAATCTTGAGCAGTAATCCTGTGCTCAACTCAAGTTTGGGCATGGTAATCACAAAGCATCTTCTTCATAATATTGGTACTTCTGCCACTTAGTTTTCCACTCTCATTTGTACTAGTCAACATATTAATAGTCCTAGGCACAGTGATAGGCAATAAAATAAATTGGAAAAAAAATACAAATTGGAAAAAAAAGTGAAACTATCATCTGGAGATGTCATGATAATATACATAGACAACCCTAAAGACTACCAAAAAATCTTTTGTTTTATTTTGGGTTTGGGGCCACAACTGGAGATGCTCAGGAATTTCCTCTGGCTCTGTACTCAGGAATTATTCTGGGTGATTATATAAGATACCAGGGATCAAACTTGAACAGCCACATGCAAGAAAATCATGTTGTCCACTGTACTATTGATCCAGCCCCTAATTTAAACATTTTCTTTATTTATTTATTAAAAAAAGTGCCTCACATACTTGACATAGTTGATCATATTACTTCTTTCCAGATAAGTGAAAGCAAAGCTTTTGAAAAAATAGAAAGAAAAAAATTAAAGGGATAGAAGGGAAAAAGGTACAGTAGCAAGCACATTTGTGAAAATTATTGTATGTCCAATAAAGTCATTTGTCAGAAGGTTTAGTAAGCTCTTGCTGTTAGCTGCCCATTCTGTTAAATTGGTGTGTTCATTTAGGAATGACAACATCAAACAAGTGAAGTTGTCCAGAAATTTAAAGTGCTATTACTGATACTATGACTTTTGGGGCAGGTATTCAGCTGCCAGGCCTCCTAGATGAAGTTATGGGGAAAGGGTACCCAAAACTGCTTCCAAAAGTGCTAGTGATATCAGCCCAAAACTGGTGTACCTGCAGTATGGTTAGATAGGTGCCCCGCAAGGAAATCATAGAGGGTCACAGATGAGGCAGGACCATCGGAAAAATGGTACTTAGTGAAGGAGGCAGCAAGTGTGGCTTCAAAAGGGCATACTTGGCCCTCACTCACCTGTCAAGATGACTAGCTTTCTGCTTTGTGGGCCGGGTTAGTCATAATTTTTCACAGCTCGGTTTACCCCACCTCGTTGGAGAAAAGAATGAATCTATGAAGCTGGCCTGGTTTGAACGTGGTAACTGTGTTTTTGGTAGTGACTAGAGCTCTGATTTAAATATTTTAATTCAAAAGTTTTGAAACATTTTTATTGAGACACTTGTACTTGCAAAAATGTTATATACTTTTTCTTTTCTTTTCTTTTCTTTTCTTTTCTTTTCTTGGGGGTGGCACAACCAGCAGGGCGCAGGGGTTATTGCTGACTGGGAATGCTGGGGATCAAACCCAGGTTGGATGCATGTAAGGCAAGCACCTTACCAACTGTACTATTAATCGAACCCCATTCTGATACTTTTCATGATACATCAATTCAACATCATACCCAGTACCAGAGAGTCTACTTCCCTTCACCTATATTCTAATGGCCCTCCTAACTCGCATGTAAACTCAATTATGTAGACAAATTATTCAGTTTTGATGGTTTCTTACTACAGATCTTTCTTATTTTTTCTTATTGTGAAGGTGGTAATATAGATGGATAAAGTTAAACTCCTGACTTTCACAAAATTGTAAAGCAATGATAACTTGATAAAGTAAATATCTTTAAATTTTGTTTTTGATAGAAAAGAACAAACAATGAATACTATGAATAGTTTATAATAATGTTATGAATCCTTTTAAGATTTACGTGAAATAGGTAAATCCTAAAAATGTAAAATTTAGAGTGAAGAGATTTAAGGAGAAAATTTCATAGGTCTATAAAGGTATATTATTATAGAGGTATATTATCTTAAAAAAGGAAATGTTGGGGCCAGAGCAATGGCATAGTGATAGAGTGTTTGCCTTGCATATGGCTGACTGAGGATGGACTGATGTTTGATCTCCAGCATCCCATTTGGTCCCCCAAGCCAGGAGCGATTTCTGAGTGCAAAGCCAAGAGAATCACCGGGACCAAATAAAAAAAAGGGGGGGGATGTTGGCCTTATATTAAAATAATGTCAATGGGGTCAGAGAGATAGCACAGGGGTTAGGTGTTTGTGTCTCATGCGGCCAACGCAGGATGGACCCTGGTTCGCCTCCAGGCATCCCATATGGTCCCTGCCAGGAGTAACTTCTAAGCAGAGCCAGGAATAACCCCGGAGCACAGCTGGGTGTGACCCCAAAACAAAACAAAACAATAATGTCAGATGTCAGTACTGTTCAATTGCTTCCATTAATAAAAATCTTAATAAAACCTCTGTGTATAAAAAAATACATGTTCATATATATAGCATTCAATGTAAATAAAATTTTGTTGTCATGAGTATATACAATCCATTAGCAAGACAGGAGTAAACAAGCCTTTCTTCATTAAGTAGAGGATAAACAGTGTCATGTGTGAATGTCATACTCAATGCTGTTATGAGGAGTATGTTTTGCCCTTTGCAAAAAAAATTAAATGACCATGAATTCCAAAGTTACAAAGTCATTCATTATTGAGTTTCAATTGTACAATGCTCCAACACCAATTCCTTCCCCAGTGTTCAATTCCTCACCTGTTCCCTTTCCTCCCCACATTCTGCCTTGGTGACAGGCACTTTTCTTTTTTTTTCTATTAGGCCCAGTAGTTACAATATTATTACTATATGGGTATCATGCATACCACTTTATTTCCTTTTAGCATCTGGTCCTTATCCAATGTGATGTCTTCTCTTGCTTTTTAAAAAGCACCTTAATTCTCCTTGCAAATCAGTATTAACTGTACTATAAACTACAACATGTCAATCAATAAAAAAGTTCAAATCAAAACAAAGATGAATGAATTTCATGTATGACTACCACATGGCTTCAGAAACACATGGTGACCTGCTGCTAAAGAATGTGATGGGAGAAGCCATAATGGAATATTTCAATGCTAAGAAGTTAGAATCCAAGTACATATACTGTATTTAAATATAAAAACAAGCTAAAACATACATGGAATCCAGGTAAAAATATTAGATGTGTAGACTTGCTCAGGAATCTTTGCTTAGGGATAGCATAAATTACATTAGATTCCAAAACAAAAAGAAATGGAATCAAGGGACAAGTACAGAGTTTGTATTAACTACCAAATGGTTAAATTAGCAGGTAGAGTATTGTTCAGAACGTTGTGCTTGGACAAAAGTCCAATGCTGAGAACAAGTTTTCAGGTAAAACTGTGTGTGTGTGTGTGTGTGTGTGTGTGTGTGTGTGTGTGTGTGTGTGTGTGCCAGTGCAATTTAGACAATACAGCAACAAAAACAAAGGGAAGAAATGGAAAAATAAAAATCTTAATGTGACCTTTTAGTTAAGGGGATGATGATATGTTCCTTATGCTAATACAGATAAACAGGAAAGAAAAACAAGTGTCAAGTGTCAGAGGGACGAGGGATAGTCAAGAGTATAAACATCTCTGAGATGAAGCGTGCTTTGGTGTATGTACTGACTTCCAACTTCTGCAGCTGACACACACAAACGCAGGGTCACACAGACATTACTATGGTCAACGTAGAGAGGCTGGATCTATTGCCTCCTGTACTTGTAGGTGCACTGACATGTACAGGCATCTCTCAGAAAGACTGAGGCTCCAAGCGGGAATAGAGAATAAAGAGGCCTAAATCTCTGTGCTGTTGAGTGTCCCATTGTGTTGGGTGCCACGAGAGAAGCTGACTTCAGAGGAAGATCCTAGGTGTTACCGCTGCCATACCACCTGAGACGGTCGGGAGGCGTTGAGAGGCCCTATCCTCGCTCCTAGCCTGCAGTTTGAATTTAGTAAAGTCGTGGAACCCTTCCCTGGTCAACCTGGGGAATTGCATTCAGATGACCTCAGTCCATTAGTTCTTCTCAAGGGGTGGAGCTCACATCCTTAATGTTGGCAGATTTTATGCGACCTGATTTTACTGACGGACAGCTGTGAAACCCAAGAAGGGAGGCCCTTCACTGCTAGTGCCCTTCCTGGCCTATTTGCAGATAGTGTGGATCTGCAGGACTCTAAGGAAATCATTGTCTTTACTGTTCCTGGTATGGGCTATTCTAGGCAAACCAGAGCCTAATTCATTGGGGCAAAAGCCCTGGTTGTCTCATTTTCTGCTGCAGACCCGTTTTCTAGGCCTCGAATTTCTGTAACTCACCGCATACTAAAGGCTCCTGCCTTTCCAGCACTGATCTTCTGATCTCTTCCTCCCCAAAGCAAATGCCCTTCCCGCTCCAGCCTCCTCCTGATTTCTTGAACATAGTAGCTGTTTCTTTCCCAAATATCCTACACAGGTTTTTGAGTGCTTGTCTGATATCTATGATTATAATACTTTGCTCTCTTTTGGCTATTACTTGCCTGTGGTCACTCCACAGGCAATCTTTGGCCAAATAAACCAGTTCAGTACTAGGGCCTGAATGTGGTGCAGCAGAGGCTTTGCAGTGATGGGGTCAAGTGATACTAAGGAGGTTGCTCCTGGATGAGATTTTAGAAGGTCACTCTCAGCAAACTCTGTAGAGCCAATGTAGTAGGAAATATTAACTCCAGTTCTCCGTGTCACATGTGCTCTTGGATTTGAGATACCACTGGCCAAGATTTCCTCCTTTTTTTCCCTTTTCTTTTGGTGCTGTCAAAACTCAGACCCATGGCATCACATGTAAGGCAAGATTTCCTGCTCTCTTTCTGTTTATTTTTCCATTGTGTATCAAACAATTATGTTTCCTGACATTATTGCGATTGTGGGTTGTGGATTGTTTTTCTTATTAACTTCAGAAGTTTTCTAGACATTATTCTAGATAATTTTTCTTTACCTTTTTCCTTCTTTCTGCTATTCTCTTATAACTTAAAATTTTGATGGCTTTTCTGCAGTTTTTGGAAGTTATGTTTCATTGTTTTCTTTTTATATTTTATTTGGAACATTTGTCTTTACATGTCTGCCAGATTAATGATCTTAGATATTTTTTCACACAAGAGTATATTTATCTAGACAACTGGGGACATTCAGAGAAACTTGAACTTTCTATACATCTTTATTTACAATTTCTTGGTTCTGGTCATAATGCTTTTACCTCTCATAGAAAATGTTACTAAAGAAAGGAAGAAACTAGTGAAAGTAAGCATACTCGGAATTACTTTGTTAGCTTCTTGTTATAATATCTTGTTATAATATCTGTATCTAGATTTGATGTAAAAGTTGCCATCCCAGTCAGAAAGTGGTGTATCATATATATACATATACATGTATAAATA
>PVKC010041434.1:0-12148 GCA_004027635.1 Crocidura indochinensis | reverse complement strand
AAAACAGGAGACCTTACCCATGGAGCATCCTGCCATAAAACTATAATGTTTTCAAGACTTTCTGATTGGTTTCAACTCTGTTTTGTTTTGTGTTCATTTTTGGGGATCACATTTTGTTCTGGGGGTCACACCCAGCAGTGCTCTGCTTTTACTCCTGGCACTATACTTAAGGATCACTTCTGGCATTGCTCAGGTCAGTTATATGTAAGGCAAATATCTTATCCCCTATACAATCAGTCCCCAGATTCCATCTTAAATACGGCAGACACACAAATCATTACTGGAACTTTCTGGCCTGAGCAATTTTGGGTGAATGGATGCACTGCTAGAATCAATTTTGTTTTCATCAGTCAAGAAGATCGTGCTACTCAAGATACTATAATCATTTTATAATATAAGTCTGGGATAGATCTAATTTCATATTTTGTCAGGAAGATTATTGCAATTTCTTTTTTCTAGATCAGAATTCATTAAAATCTGTCTTTTCTAGGGATTTGTGATTGAGCTACTTCTCACGTTGGAATCTGCAATTGATACCTTGGCTGAAACCATGAAGCATTATGATCTTCTTTCTGCCCTTTCTCAGTAAGTATTTAAACCCATAGACTTGCATATGAAATGCCAATAGCTAGCTGTATTTAACCATAACATTATGTTGATCTAACATTTGATTGACTAAAACCAGAGTGCTCAGATGAATACCCAGCAGGAAAATGATCCTCAGACAGCAAAACTATATGAAAAGTCACAGAACTAATCAATGCCAATGCTGATCTTCTAATATCCTCATCAGAGACCTTGTAGTTATGCTACTCAGGCTTTCCTAACAAGCTCCTTTCCTGCCATACCCTGATCTGAATGCCCCTGCCCCAACACTTATGGTCTCTATATTTACTACTCTTTCTTCTTTCACTTTCTCTTTTTTAAAATTTACTTCCAGTTGTCTCTCAGATATCATCTCTCAACTGTGTACCTCTTATCACCCCAGATTCTGCTAATTATTCCATGTTTCAGGTTCTCACCATTTTGTGTGTGTATTTATATGTGTGTGTGCGTGCTCGAGTGTGTTTTGAGGCCACACCCATCAGTGATCAGGTGACTCCCAGTTCTGAACTCGTCCTGGTACAGCTTGAGGTCTTGGGAATCCAACCTGGGTTAGCCACATGTAAGGCAAGCACCCCACCCACTGTCCTATCTCCCTCACTTTGTCTTTACATTTTAATAAGACTTTTGTATATCTCGCTCTCCCACAATAGACTTGATGTTATAGTACTAACATTTTCCTTACTCCTGACATGTGTAGAAAGTATTCTATATTTGTTTAGTCAATAATAACTAGATATTAGGGTGCAGGCAAAATTAAAATATATTTCTTAGCTTGGTTCTTTGAGGAAGAGTTTGTTTTAATGTGGAGAAAAGAGCTCTAATTTGATTAAACAGAATCAGATATGCTTATTGATTATTTTGATAATTTATTGGAATTTTCCCCTCCCTATCTCTCAGGTAAAATTAATAAGCCAAATATGTAATTGTTCATGCATTCTTGTCTTCTTTTCTTTTCAAAGAACCTCATACCATGATCCTATAATGGGAAATAAGTACGCAGCTAACAGGAAAAGCACTGGACAACTCAATCTAAGCACAAGTCCCATTTATAGTAGCACCTATTTGGGATATAACAGTAATGCAAGAAGTAACTCTTTGAGATTAAGTTTAATTGGTGACCGAAGAGGTGACCGGCGGCGGAGTAACACACTGGATATAATGGATGGACGGATAAGCCATAGCAGTAGTCTAGCAAGGACTAGAAGCCTTTCCTCTCTGAGAGAGAAAGGAATGTACGATGTGCAGTCCACTACTGAGCCTGCCAACTTGATGGCCACCATCTTTTGGATAGCAGCATCTTTATTAGAATCTGATTATGAATATGAATACCTCCTGGCTCTCAGGCTTCTTAACAAACTGCTCATCCATTTGCCTCTGGATAAATCAGAGAGTCGAGAGAAGATCGAGAATGTACAAAGCAAACTGAAGTGGAATAATTTCCCTGGCCTTCAGCAGCTCTTCCTGAAGGGTTTTACCTCAGTCTCTACTCAAGAAATGACCGTGCACCTCCTCAGCAAGCTCATCACTGTCTCCAAGCACACACTGATAGATCCCCCTCAGTTGTCAGGTAATGTTCCAGAATTCTGCCAACTCTTTGCATTTTCCACGTAGTAAATGTAACCTAGCCCTTCATTTTGAAGCCTGCTAATCTCTGCTTTTCCACAGGTACTATTTGGGTGGTTTGGGTTGGTTGGTTTTATATATAAGAATAGCTTATATTCTGGGGCCGGAGCAATAGTACAGTGGTAGGGCGCTTGCCTTGCACGTGACTGACACAGGGCAGACCTGGGTTCGATCCCCAGTATCCCATATAGTCCCCTGAGCCAGGAGCGATTTCAGAGTACATAGCCAGGAGTAACCCCTTAGCATCACTGGGTGTGGCCCAAAAACAAACAAACAAAAAAAGAATAGCTTATGTTCTTTGGTAAACCAAAGGATAAAAAGTGAATGGTTTTTATGGACTTTTTTTTTCTTTGTTTTCATAGGCTTTCCTCTTAACATCCTGTGCTTATTGCCTCACTTAATCCAGCATTTTGACAGCCCAACTCAGTTTTGCAAAGAAACAGCTAGTCGAATAGCAAAGGTAAGTTAAGCTATGCTGAAAGCTATCTGCTGATAGGAACTTTCTTTGGAGTTTCTCTGAAGGGGGTAGGATGGGGTGATGGTACAGAGGAATCTCTCACAAATCATATTATTGTCACTTCCTATGTGAATTCTGGATTTGAATTTTTTTTTCTCATGGCGAATACAAGTAGGACTTACATAGTCTTGCTGTAAGTATAACTGCTCTATGGCAGTGAGTAAAATTAATGTTCCTCTGAGTCCGAGTCTTTTTCTGCTCATTTCCTTACTTTATGTTTCGCCTCTGTCCCTCAGTTCCTAATTCAACCCTTTGCTCACTTCCAAGCCTTTCCTTTATTTTTTTTTAATTTTTATTTTTAATTATGAGAACAAAGATGCAAAGAGAGGGGACAGGGTAAAGTTACAGTGGGAGGACGATCACCCATAAACAGAATTCACCTAAGTCCCCTTGCTGATATGAAATTCAGGGGTTTCAAAGTAGGCGCGGACAGGGCCTGGAGAGGTTACGGTCCGTAGATCAGCTTAGCAGAGAGGAGGAGAGAAGAGGCAGAGGCATGGCCGGTGGTGGTCTTTATGTTTCTGGGATCCCCAATCACACGGCTCGATTGGTCCCACGTGGGTCGAGTGAGACCATCTTACCGGTGGGGGTCCCAGTCCGTAGATTGGCTCAGCAGAGAGGAGAGAAGAGCTCCTTTATTTTTTTAATGACCCTGTGATTTACCAAGTTGTTTAAAATACAGTCATTTCGGGGCCAGAGAGATAGCATGGAGGTAGCATTTGCCTTGCATGCAGGTGGATTGTGGTTCAAATCCCGGCATCCCATATGGTAACCCCTGAGCACTGCCGGCTGTGACCCAAAAACCAAAAAATGAAATACAGTCATTTTAGGCCTTAAATGTTCAAACACCAGTCCTACCACCAGTGTTACCTTCCCTTCACCACTGTCTCCAATCTCCCACTCATCACGCTAGCCTGTCTCCTCACAGGCACAAGCAAATTTACTTCATATTGTTTGTTACAACACAAAAATGGAATTAGCAAAACTTAGATCAACATCAAGACTTTCTGGCACAATCAAAGTGGACAGGATGGTTGCTCCTGAGGCCAGTGGTCGAGTTAAGTGTAGGCCACAGAGACAACATTTCAGTGTAAGCATGTAAAGCCCAAGTTTCCCCTTCAGAATGCCTGTCCCTGGTTGAGTAGGGACACACAAAGGAGAGTCACTGACCATGAAATAGTGTCCAAGGCTACAGAGAGACAGCATCATAGTGCACATGTAACAGCCCCTGAAGAAGGTGAAGGTGTAATATATTTTGGGATTCAGAAAGTTCTATCTGTTGCTTTTCTTTTAACCATTGACTCTTTTCCATTTAGTTCTTCCTTCATTCCTCTCTGCACACCCACCCCACTCTTTCTGTTTTCTTTCTCAATGTGGCTCTTTTCTTCCTCTGGAACAGGAAGAGGGCTGTTTTTATATTTTCTGTTAACACTTTTGTAGAAAGCATGTAAGGTCTTAATTTGGAAAGAATTGGACCTTCACATTTCATATTTTTAATAATTTTCTCTCAAGTTAATTTTTAAAACTATAGAGCCTTCTGATTAAACATGGAATGTAGGGGGAAGGGAATGCTCTTCTAGCTGCAAATATGAACAGTTATAAGAAGCTATGTAAATTTCTTTGGAGTGGCCATCACACCACGAAATCAATTGAGCTGAAAGAGGTCTGCAGTATAAAGGAGCTAGCCTAAAGCACTTGGCAGAAAACTAAAAGGAAACTAGCAAATCAATGATAATCAACTTTGTAAAAGCTGAGATTTGACTAACAGGTATGACAGCAAGAAATGGCAGGCAGAAGCACATATAAAACTGAATTAAACATCCACTGCTTATGACCCCCCCCATATTTCAGTGTTGTACGTTTATCAGTTTATCTGTGGGTGCCTATATAAAGGGCAGATAGTTCATTACCCCCAATTAAGCAGATTAGCCAGGATAAGAGAAAGAACCTTTCATGATCATTGTAAATGGGATTTAATGAACTAAATAGAAACACATGACCTGTATTTAAGAAGAAAAAAATCATTATCAGTTCATAGAAATATTGCTTGAAATATGATGTTCTTACAAAACCCAGAAAGATGCATTTGCATTAAAGAGGTATGAAGCTGGTACAAAATAATTAATCCCATAAAATAAGTTCCATTTTAATAGTCTATATGCTACATCCTCAGACGTGTAAAGAAAAATTGTTTCATCTTGCATGAAGAGTCAGAAATAAAAATAGAAGAGATGGGAGAGTATGTTGGGGATTTCAAAAAAGTAAGAAACATGCATCCCTGATAAGGGAGTGAGGAGTTTTCGATGTGGTAGTGGAGATGCGCCAAAGGGCTGCGTGAGTTCTGGGTAAAGGAGGGACCAGCTTCACCTGAAACATGTAGAGACCCCTTAAAGGCCCAGTCACTGCTCTCAGGACAAGACAAAGCACAGGCACATGCTAACCTTGGTCTACCTTTAAAAAAAAAAATCAAAGATGACTTCCCAAAAGTTCTGAGTACTTTCCGAGTCTTTTTTTTCTTCCTATTGCGCAGCACACAAAACCCCTTCTGCTTTTAAGCAACCTGCAGGATGTGAATTAAATTGATTTTGCAATTATTCTGCTCCTTAAGATGTAGAGTAATTTTCTGCCATTAGGTGCTTCCTCGTTATGCAAATATCCTGGTTCTATGTTGGAGCCCTAGGAGAGCACAGGATTTCAAAATAAGTAGCTCTGAGGACAGATATTGTCCTTATTAGCTTCTCATTATAGCAGAGATGTGTGCTGAAGAAGTATATATTTGAAAACACATTTGTTCTGGGGATTTTTAACCTGAGTCAAAACTGCTAAAATTAAGAAGCATTGGCCTTATTTAAAATTTGTCCAGCAAGTATATTGCTAGAAATCATCTTTCTGAAAACAAATAGCTTTCAAAAAAATCACTCTGAAAAAATTTCTTCTCATTATTAGGCTTTTATAGTATAAATTTTTTAACTTGTAATATTCTTTCAAGAATATTAGATCAGGACTGAGGAGATAGTTCAAAAAGGTTGCAGCTCATGCTGTGCATGTCAGGGGTCTAGGTTTGATCCCGCACCCCCGACAACAATAAATGAAAGTGAGTTGCATAAACTTGGGATTAATCCCTGGTGATACAAAAATTTTTAATTAAATCTTGGGTGAGAAACTTAGCACAAAAGGCTGAGATGCATCCATGCCTCGCATGAATTGGGCTTGTGGCCCTAGTTTATTCGGCACTGTGTGACCTCCCTCCCCCTAGGTGTGAAATATTCAGTTAGGTTGACATAATATTGTCAGGAATCCTCCTCCCCCTCAAGAATTACTTGGGATATTTTATGCCCCGTCCACTCCCCAAGAAATAATATAAGAATCCTGTTGAAAAATAATATTGGGGCCAGAGGAGCTGAAAAGATAATACAGCAAGTGGGGAGCTTGCCTTACATGTGACCAACATGTGGGTCATTCCCTGCTACCCCATATGGTTCCCTAATACAAGCCCACCAGAGTGATCCCTAAGTGAAGAACCATGAGAAAGCCCTGAACCCTACTCGGAATGGTACAGAAATTAAAAAGAAATTGAGGCTAGAGAAATAATACAGCTGGTAGGACACTAACCTGTCATAAAGCTGACCCAGGTTCTATTATTTGGTACCCTATAATCATCACCTGAGCACTGCCAAAAATGGCTCAAAACAAACAAAAATATCTTCAAAAAAGAAATTCCTGTGAATTTTTAGGTTGTGATTTTTAGTAGTATTTATTTTAAATGCAAAAAAAATGTATCAATCAGAGCTTTATTTTTTCTTCCTACTGTCTGTTTTATTGGTACAAAGCTAACTAACTGCATGAAATTGGATGCTTGTAATTTTATAAAATAACTTCCCAGGGACTATCTTAGTATGATCTGCACAATTTCACAGACTCAAAAATTCTCTGTCTCAGACCTAATCGGTGAAATTGAAGTCAAGGATGTTATAGTGATCATCTCATAATATACATAGATGCAGTGTGTACCTGAAATTAATATGCTATATGTTCATTACACCTCACTTACAAAGCATTAAAATATACATATATGGGGACTGAAGTGATAGCACAGCGGTAGGGCATTTGCCTTGCATGAAGCCAACGAAAGACAGTTTGATTCCCAGCATCCCATTTGGTCTCCTGTGCCTGCAAGGAGTAACCCCTGAACGCTACCAGGTGTGACCCAAAAACCAAACTAAAATGAAATAAAATATACACATATATTTCCAAAATACCTCAGTGTTTAAAAAGGCATGAGTAAGATGGAAGAATAAGTGAGGGAAATTTATTAAAAGGGAAGTGGAAGAAAATGCAGTTAGGCTGACCTTCAATGCTAGGAAGGAATGAGGAAAAAGCCCAGCTCTCAGTCCTGCACTGTTCACTTGTCCAGAGGAAAGGAATGACCTTCCTTACCAGACAGTCATGCAAGGCACAGACAAGAGAAGTACATATAGCCAGTGAGATCCTCCTGGATACATGGTGCTTCAGACTCTGTAACACTGCCATAACAAATGTTAGGAAGTGGCTCGTTTTTGAAGAAGCCTCTGAGTGATTATCCAAGGACATTCTGAGTTCCAAAATGCTCTCCAGGGGAGCATTTTGGGGTCTAGCCTGCAGAATGGCATTCTCTGCAGGTGCAAGACTTGGTTTTGTTCACCCTCCAGGAAGGTGTGAGTGTGTCCCACCATTCCACAGTCACAAAACAGCCACATGTGAGCTGTATCATTTACAAAACCTGAATGGGTTGGATTGGGTTTTCATTTGATCATTTTCAGAGCATCAGACTGAAGTGAAAAGAAAAAAGCTGTACTCTAACAACATGGAAGGTTTGCCATTATTTATCACTTTTCCATACTATCAAGTATGAATAGATACATATTACAAATTCTCTTTAAAAAATTCTTTGTGTTTTTTTCCCTCTTTTTGTTAACTCTTTGACTGAATTGAAACGAGATGCATACCAACATCAACCAAACACATCAAAAGAATTATGTTTGTTCAATAATGACATTTCCTGTTAAATCAAGTTTAAACTGTATCTCTTTATTTTCAGGTCAATGAAGGGATTTTTTTGGATTTTGTTTTTGTGTTTTTTAGGTTTGTGCAGAAGAAAAATGTCCCGCCCTTGTCAACCTGGCTCACATGATGAGTTTGTACAGTACACACACATACTCCAGAGATTGTTCCAACTGGATCAATGTCGTCTGTAGATACCTGCACGACTCCTTCTCAGATACTACATTCAATCTGGTGACTTATCTTGCAGAGGTACCTTTTTCATTTTAAAGTTGGGAGCAGGCCAGAGAGATGATAGTACAGTGGATAAAGTACTTGCTTTGCACACAACAGGCCCAGGTTCAATTCTTGAGCCCAGAACCAGAAATGATCTCTGAGCTTAGAACAGTAGTAAGCCCTGACTGCTGCAAAGTGTTTGTTTTTTTGGTTTTGTTTGTTTGTTTGTTTTTTAAAGGGGAGGGCCAGAGAGATAGCATGGAGGTAAGGCATTTGCCTTGCATGCAGAAAGTCGGTGGTTCGAATTCCAGCATCCCATATGGTCCCCTAAGCCTGCCAGGAGCGATTTCTGAGCATAGAACTAGGAATAACCCCTGAGCACTGCTGGGTGTGACCCAAAAACCAAAAAAAAATACACGGGGGCATTGATTTTAACTGCTTTGTGGCAAAATTTTCAGGTACAAACAATATCAAGCACTAATCTTTGTATTGTCCTTGAGAATGACCGCAAATAATCCTCCCTTTTGTTTTGGTTTGGTTTGGTTTGGTTTTGGTTTTTTGGACATCACAGCTGCCAACTCTCGGGGGTTACTCCTGGCTCTACGCTCAGAAATTGCTCCTGGTAGGCTTGGGAGTCCATATGAGATGCTGGGATTCGAACCACCATCCTTCTGCATGC
This sequence comes from Crocidura indochinensis, assembly GCA_004027635.1. Taxonomy (NCBI): domain Eukaryota; kingdom Metazoa; phylum Chordata; class Mammalia; order Eulipotyphla; family Soricidae; genus Crocidura; species Crocidura indochinensis. Next base: position 3,467 of record PVKC010041434.1, on the reverse strand, counting down.
AAGGCAGATTCCATACTTCCGTGCTATCTCTTCAGCTCCAATCCTCCCTATTTTTAGAGAAAAATAGAAATTTCCTTTAATGTGTGAAGGAAGGTCTTGTGAAGTTTTTCATATCTGCCATTGTTGGTCTTTATTTAATTCACTGTTCTTAAGTGATATAAACTCAAATATTGTCAGCCTCAACTTTTTTCAAATTGGAAATGGGGGAGCTAAGAGATAGTATAGCAGGTGGGGCACTTGCTTTGCACTGGACCAATCCAGATTCAATCCCTGGGACCCCATATGGTCATCTGAGTCCTACCAGAAGTGACCCCTAAGTGGAAAGCCAGGGTGACCCCTGAGCACCACCAGCTGTCCCCCAAAAAACGAAAAACAAAATGGAAAATCAGTTTTTGAGAATATTGCCTTATTCACTGTCCTTACATGACAGAGCTCAAAATAATGTAAACCTCACCTTTAAAATGAAAAACAAGAACCAGAGATAAAGCAGGAGATAAGGCCATTGCATAAAGCTCCCTGCACCGCATCTGGTGTCCTGAGCACCACCAAGGATTACTCCTGAGCAGAATAGCCCCTGAGAATTACTGGTTGTAGTCCCAGAACAAAAACACATTTTAATTTTAAGATACATTTTAATGTGGTGTCTAAATCCTAAAGAATTATTATAATTTTTTGGAATTTTAATTTTTGATCCTACAAACTTAGTCATGGCGATATATGGAGCTATTTCTGCTAGTTAGGGTTTTTTGTTATTTAATATGTTCACTGTTATAAAATATAATTTGGTAGCTAGAATGCAATTATTAAAAAACTAGCCCTAGAGAGAATAGAAAATCAATATTTATTTGTTAAGGTAGCTTCATGCCTAGCCAACTAAATTACCAATAGCCACAAAGAGAAATTCAAAAGAATCTACTGTCATAAAATTATCAGAGCCATAGAAGTAGTCCAGGGGCTAAGGCAACTGTCCCCAGTTCAATCACAGAGCCAGAAGTAGCTCCTCAGTACCAAGTATACTCAACCTCTCCCCACAAAAAGTATAGCAGCTTATAGTAATAAAAATGATGTCTTCATTTTAATGAAAGGTCACTTCTAAAAAGTAGAGCTAGCTGTTGTACAAAGTTAAAAGAATTATTTCATAAATTTCTAAAATATCACTGATAATCCTCTTTTTTTACTAAGCTTAAATCACTAATCATGCTTCAAGTGGATGGTAGAAAAAAATCAAAATGCTTCAGGACTGGTTTGAAGTTCAAAAGTGCCAATTCTAACACTTGTGAATATCAACTTATTACATAAGTGTGAGCTGTCTTTATGATGGCTTCTGAACCTGAATCAATTATGCCACTAGGTTGATATTTATCTTACACCTTTAGGATATGACCCCAGACTTTGTGGGCCAGAGAGATTGTACAATGGATAGAACACTTATACATAGCCAACCGAGTTTTGATCCCCTAAGCACTATCTGGAATGATCCCTAAACATAAAACCAGAAATAAGCCCTGAATACTACTAGGCATGTAGCCAAAGACTAAAATATAAAACTAGTCCTTAATCAATTTGAAAGTACATCTTAGGCTGGCCTTACTGGCCTCACTAATGTAGCACTTCTCCTGAAGATGGACACATGAATCTCTAAAGTGCCATTTCCTCAGTGCTGATACCATATGCTCTGTTTTCCAGTCTGTAGAGAAGGCTTTGCCCCAATGTGAATCATATTAGTATGTTATCCTTGTCTTGTTGTTAATAGTAATTCTCAAATTACTGCTAAAAACAGTTTTAAAACTTAGCTACATGCATTTAAAACTACATAGACCCAGAAAGCAAATCAGTTGTCATTATTGGATTATCTCAGGAGCTTCCTAGAAATGAAGCCAAGTTTCAGAGCAAATTAGTAATTAGCTTATGACAGTGAACCAGATATCCTCAGTCCCTGGGTTGGTGGCTATGCTAAGTGAATGTTTTGTAGATTCTTGATATAGGGAAAGAGCTCTTTTCAGAGCAGGTAAAACTCATGAAATTTGAATCAAGGATCCAGAGAGATAGTACAGGAGTTAGGGTGCTACCTAGCATAAGGCCTTGAGTACCCTGAGTGTGAACCCAAAACAGTCACATATGGATCTAGGTTCTACTAATTCCTGCTTCAGCACCTGAGGCTATAGCCTCCTCGTGCATCTGTATTGAGGCCACTGCTCAAATATCCAGCCACGGCTTTTCCTTAGCACAGGTAGTGATAGAGACATGAAATCCAGAAAGGCTCAGTCCATGGCAATGCATCTTTTTTTCATCTTCTCCCCCAAAAAGAAAGAAAAAAACATAATGTTTTTTGCATTATGGCTTCTTTTCTTGTTCTTACCATTGTTTAGATAACACTTAGAATAGTGTTAAACTACAATAGTGTTAACATCTATGCTTTTGGTGTAAAAGTTGCTGTACCTACCACCAGCACCAAAATGCCCCAGTCCCTCTACTCTGTCTCTATGGGGAATCTTAACAGATATTTGTGGTTCTCTTTCCATTACATCTGCATTGACAATTTAAATGTGATTAAATTAAATCATATTTAATTTAATTTCCTACAAACCCTCTGAAGAAGTTACTATGGTTTTTGCTTTTTTGTTTTGTTTTGGGACCACACCCCCACACCCTGTGATGCTCAAGATTGTTCCTGGCTTTGTTCCTGGAATCACTCCTAGCAGTGCTTGGGGGGCCATGGGGCCAACTGTGTGCAAGGCAAACACCCTACGCCGTGTACTATTAATCTGGCCATATTGTCGTTGGAGTTTTTGTTTTTGTTGTTACCTTTTTAAACAAAGGATCAGCGTAGTTAAGAAACATCTCCAAGACCATATCACTAATGAGAATATAGAGTGAATGAGAGCTTGTGTGTGGTGATATAGTGTTTTTCTCTTAACCTAAGATAAATGGTGTTTCCCTAAGTTAGTTTAGGAAATTAAACACTAAGGTTTAGAAAGGAAAAAATATCTACCTGATTTTCCTTTCTGATGAACCTAAGGATAAGTAACAATAATGAACATTACCATTTACCTTTATTAGTCTGAGTTTCTAGTCCTCTAATTGCAGGTTGATAGTTTAAATCTAGAGCTCATGGCTAATGGCTTCTTTAGTCAGATAATAGCACACTTTCATTTTCTTTCAGCTGTTAGAGAAAGGTCTGTCCAGCATGCAGCAGTCACTCCTGCAGATCATGCATAGTCTCCTGAGTCATATTGACCTCTCTGCTGCTCCTGTCAAGCAGTTTAATCTGGAGATCATAAAGATCATCAGCAAATATGTACAGGTAAGTGATCATTCAAGAGTGGATAGAAGCCTTTCATCTCAGTGTGGCTGATTTTCATTAAAACACCAGGAGTAACCCCTGAGCGCTGCTGGGTGTGACCCAAAAACCAAAAACACACACACACACACACACACACACAGCAAATATGTACAGGTAAGTGATC
>PVKC010041433.1:0-12148 GCA_004027635.1 Crocidura indochinensis | reverse complement strand
CCTTCAGCGCCACCACCCGGCCCCATCCTTCAAATCTTTCAAGAGGACATACTACCAATACAGAGAGAGAGAGAGGAGGGGGGATTCTCATGACCTCTGTTCAGGTAGGACAAGAGACACAGGTCTGACAACAATGCAGGAAATAATTCACACACAGTTGGGAAGGTAGAGCAGGCCAGCAACTAACTGCAAGCTGTTCACCACAAGCCAGTCACTCCACCACTTGGAACCATGAGTCTAGATGGCAGCCGCCCCTCCGTGCAGCCTGAGTAGCCTTTATTGGGATAAACAAAGCCCACCCCCAAGACAGGGGAAAAAGTCAGATGAGGAGTTAATGGGGAAACATCTTTTTAACAAGAAAATCAAAGGAACCAATTGAGAGACATCTAATTAGAAGGGAATATGAGGACCACTCCAAAGGCCTCTATCAATACCAAGTCCTTTTCAGACTCTTCCAGGAAATTGAAGAAACATAAACACTCCCAAATAGTTTTTAAGAAGCTAACATCACCCTGATACCAAAAGCAGAGAGAGATTCTGCAAAAAATAAAGAAAAAAGAAAAAAAAAGAAAACTACAGACCAAAATCCCTATGAACACAGATGAAAATATCCTCAACAAAATCCCAGATCCAACACCTCATCAAGAAGTTCATATAACATAACCAAGTAGGTTTCATTCCGGAGATGCAAGGATGGTTTAACATTCACAAAACAATCAATATAATATACCATGTCAATAAAAGAAATATATAAACCCATATGATCATATTAATAGATGAAGAGAAAGCACTTGATAAGTTCCAACACCCATTCATAATAAAAACTCTTGAGAGAATGGGAATGGAAGGAACTTTTCTCAATCTAGTTAATGCCATTTACCACAGGCCCATGGCAATATTATACTCAATGAAGATAAAATAGAAGCCTTTCATCTAAAATCTGGTAGAAGACAAGGCCACTCCCTATTGCCACTCCTATTTAATATAGTATGAGAAGTACTTCCCATAGCAATTAGGCAATAAAAAGGTATCAAGGGCATCCATACAGGAAAGAAAGAAGTCAAGCTCCCACTGTTTGTAGATGACATACTATTAGAAAACCCTAAGCTTCTAGAAACAATAGAGTCCTATAGCAAAATTGCAGGCTACAAAATTAACACATAAAAATCAATGGACATCTTATACACAAATAATGATAGGAAAGTGGACATTAAAATAATCCCATTCACAACAGTGTCACAGGAATGCAAATACCTTAGAATAAACTTAACTAAAGACCTATACAAAGAAAACTTCAAAACCCTGCTTCAAGAAATAAAAGAGGACAGAAGGAAATGGAGACACATACCCTGCTCATGGATTGGGAAGATTAACATAATTAAAATGTCAATACTCCCCAAAGCATTGTACAGATTTAATGCAATTCCTCTAAGGATACCCATGATATTCTTCAAAGAAGTGAGTCAAGCATCCCTGAAATTCATTTGGAACAATAAATGCCCACAAATAGCTAAAGAAACCCTTCAGAAAAGAAAGATGGGAGACATTAATTTCCCAACTTTAAATTGTACTACAAAGCAATAGTCATTAAAACAACATGGTATTGGAATAAAGACAGACCCTCAGATCAGTGTAATAGTCTTGAGTATTCAGAGAATGTTCCCCAGATATAAAATCAACTGATCTTTGATAAAGGGGCAAGAAATCCAAAATGGTGCGAGGAAAGCCTCTTCAACAAGTGGTATTAGCACAACTGGTTAGCCACTTGCAAAAAAGTGAACTCAGACTTCCAACTAACACCATGCACAAAGGTCAAATCCAAATGGATTTAAAAGACCTTGATATCAGACCTGGAACCATAAGGAATATAAAAAAACATAAGTGAAACACTCCATGACATTGAGACTAAAGGTATCTTCAAGGAGAAACCACCATTGCCCAAACAAGAGGAAGCATAGATAAACAAATTGGATTACATTAAACTGAGAAGCTTCTGCACCTCAAAGGAAATGGTGACTAGGACACAAAGTCCACAACAGAGTGGGAGAAACTATTCACCCAAAACCCATCAGATCAGGGGGTGGAGGAGGAGGGAGATAGGGGACATTGGTGGCAGAAAGGTTACACTGGTGAAGGGGATGTACCTTTTTTTATGACTGAAAGCCAACTACAAATATGTTTGTAATCATGGTGCTTAAATAAAGATATTAAAAACTGATAATCTTCTGTACTTCAAAGGAAATGGTGACCAGGAAACAAAGACTACCCATGAATTGGGAGAAATTATTTAACCAATACCCATTTGATAACGAATTGATATCTAAGAGAAATAAGGCACTGGTAGAGTTTAATAAGAAAAAAATCTAACCCCATCCATAAATGGAAAGAAGAGATGAACAGAAACTTCCTCAAAGAATAAATGCAGATGGCCAAATGGCACAAGAAAAGAAGTTCCACATCATTAATCATAAGGGTGATGTAAATCAAAACAACAATGAGATACCATCTCACACCACAGAGACTGACACACATCACAAAGAACAAGAACAAATGCTGGCACAGATACAGGGAGAAAGGTAAAATGTCAACTGGTCCAGCCTTTTTTTGTAAAACAATATGGATACTTCTCAAAAAAGTAGAAATTGAATTTCCATATGTTCCAGCAATACCACTCCTAGGGATATACCATAGGAACCCAAAATCACCATGCAGAAAATACCCCCTGCATTCCTATGTTTGTAGCAGCACAGTTTACGATAGCCAGAATCTGGAAACAAGTCCAGAGCTTGAGAACAGATTAGTGGCTAAAGAAACTGTGGTATATCTACACAATGGAATATTATCAATTATTAGGAAAAATGAAATCATTAACTTTGCTCATACATGAATGGATATGGAGAGTATTATGCTGGGCGAAATGAGTGAAAGGAAGAGGGGCAGACATGGAATGACCACATTTATTTGTGGGGGGCAAAACAAAAGATAGTATGGTAATAATATCCAAAGACAATAGAGAACAATGCCAAGAGAACCAGTCCTTGATAGGAGGCTTAACACAAACAGCATGGGGAATTCAGTTATGAAAGAGAAGGGACCACTATGACTATGAAAGTTGGAAATAGTCATTCTGGAGTAGAACTGGGTTCTGAAAGGAGATAAAGTGACATACATAGTACCCCTTAATAACAATATTCCAAACCACAGAATCTAAAGGAAAAAATATTAGAGAGAGAGAGAGAGGGAAAGAGAGAGAGCACAAAGGAAAATGTCTGCCAGAGGCAGAAACATTGATTGGGAGGGAAACATTGATGGCAGAAAATGTGCACTGGTGAAAGATGTTGGACTTTGTATAACTGAAATTCAATGATGAACAACTCTGTAACTGTGAAAAACCCTAACTATATTATGGACAACTTTGTAAATATGCTATTTAAATAAAGCAATTAAAATAAAAATTTTTTTAAAGAGAAAAAATTCATACCTTATAGGGAAGCCCTCTGTTGATAGAATGATATTATATTAAAGTAGGTCAGTCTGTTAGAAAGCAAGGTGACAGGGATGGTCCTGTAATGCAGTAATGGTCTGAGGCAGTGGGGCTCTATCTGCCAAGCAATGCCTGTGGCATTTAGATGGTTGCTCTTGCCTGGTTCTCATGTGTGGCTACTCCTTTATTTCTTTGAGTATCTTTCCCCTCACCGATAACATTTTCCCTAATATTCTTTGTTAACTGGGAGACATTCCATGTCTTCTTTTTTTGAGGGCAATGTAACTACATGTTTTCAATTAAATTTTTTCTTTCATGTTTTAATTTTATAATAAATACATGATTTAATTGACTCACCGTGAGATACACAGAAAGTTGTTCATGGCTGAGTTTCAGTCATACAATGGCCAACACCCTTTACCAGTGCATATTTCCTGCCACCACTGTGCCCAGTTTCCTTCTTGCCCTCCCCCACTCCTCTCCCCTGCTTGCCTCTGGGGCAGATATTGCTTTTCTTTCTCCCCTTTTCTTCTTTTAGCCACTGTGATTTGCACTATTGTTATTGAATGGGTATCATGCACATCACTTTATCTCCTTTCAGCTCCCAGTTTTTGTCCAGAATGATTATTTACGACTATCATTGTCATAGTGATCCCTTCTTTGCCCTACCTTCCATCCTCCATTCTTTGTGGCAAGCTTCTTACTGGTCCTCATCTCTATTGTAATCACATCTTTTGTTGAATATATTTTGCCCAGACAACATGTCTATATTCTCTCTCCCCCAACTTCAATAGTTGGGCTTGACCCGGATCCACTAACGAATTCCTACCTCCTTTGACAGCTAGATGAATTTTGCTCTTAGTGATTCCAACAGGGGCTTGCGAAGATAGAGACGAATGAAGTTAGAATGTTTATCCTCCCAATACTGCACTTCTAGGGTTGTCTCAAAGTGGGCTTGAGCCTTCCTGAAGGATGCAGTTCTGGTCAGAACTCTACAGGATGTGATTCTTCTAGTTCTCTATTCCACTACCCCCATCCCTTTAAGTATGGGCTAGTAACAGATGGACTGTTACTAGCTCCCAAGTTATCCTTTGACATTTCCCTAAACTAGCACCACTCCTTTGTAAGCCATATTTTCATTAAATGCTCCTTTCAATTATTCTAATTTGAATGGGCTTCTTTTCCTGCTGGGACCTTGGGAAGGTGGTTTTTCTTGCTTATTGTATCTCTATGCTACTTAATCACTTCTGTGGTGTTGATTTCTAATTAGAGGATTTCAAAGGCTAACAAACTCTAGGGTGGAGATTAAACTCGATTTATTACACATTATATAATGCTCCAGGTTGCTCATACTGCAACATTTAAAAATGAATGGTCACATAGGCAATTAAAGACAAAATTTCTTGGCAATAATGGCTAATTCAAATTAAGATCCTTATATGAATCAATAGGAACTTCCTCAGGAATTTTTGCTAGAAAACATAGTAAAGAGGCAATATCTTTTTAGTTGACTTCAATAAGTATAGATGGACTTCCTAAAGCAGTGTTTCCCAAAATGGGTAATATCGCTCCCTTATAGGAGGAGTGTATGTGAGTGTGCTGGAATGATCTAGGAGGTGTTAGTAACATTGAGTGCAATTGGGAGGCCCTTTCAGTTTTTTTTTCCAAAAAGAAGGTATGTTCTCAAGGGAGCACTGAAATTTTTTTTTCTGTAAGGGAAATGGTAGGTCAAATAAGTCTGGGAAGCTTTGAGAGAGGAAAGTTCACTAGAGATTCAAAATCAACAAGAGGGAGGCATTACAACAAGAGTGATGAAAGGGATGGATTGCTGGATCTCTTGTAGTAGATATGCCTGAACTTTAAGCTTTCTCTTTGAACCTCCCAACTATGATAGGAAATAAATTTCTTTCAGGTTTGTGTATCTAAGCTAATGTGGATTGGGTTTATTTCACTTGCAACTGACTTAGTCTTGACAGATACATTGAGGAACTACTATTTATAATTATGGGATGCCAGGGATTGAATCTGTGTGGGAACATACAAGGTAAGCATCCTACCCACTATACATCACTCTGGCCCCAAAGAGCTATTTTATATAGTATTTTTTGCAATAAGTCTGCAACAAACTGATATGTTAAGTACGTTCATTGATGTAGGCAATCATACAGTCTTGACAGAGAACACCAAGATCTTAGCAAGAAACAACTACTGATCATTCAGGATGGAGGTCAATAGGTAAGTAAAATCATCTTGAATCTGAGATTTGAACAATACAAGTCCAGAAAATGGATTCTGCTTGTTTGATTAAAATAAAGTTTGAGCTTTTTATGTGTGGTTGACTTCTAGTATCCAGCTTCGAGGAAACTAATGCATCAATCTCAAGTGAATGACCCATAGAAAACCTACCTTCTAAGTCACACAAAATTTGTGCCTCTGGTTTGGTATTCTTTTGGTGAATCTATTACAAATGTCAGATTAGATAGTATAAGTTGTGAGACAAACACACATATAGAGTTGTGATATTTGGATCCTGATATTTCACAGAACCTAAACCAATGGTGAATCAATAAAATTTTTGTTTAAATTTAAAAACTCTATATTATTATCCAGAAGGCTAATTGAAGATCAAGGAATCACAGCCAGGACAGAAAAGATTGATGTCCAGGAGGTTAAGTGTGGGAGTATATTATTTAGTTTTCCTGAATTGCCAATGTCTGTAAGCTTTAATGGCTTGTCAAAGGCACTCATTCTAAGAAGGGAGGTTAATATTAATACCCTAGGGCCACTAAAACAAATATTCACAACTATGAGTCTGAAAGAAGAGACTTTTATTCCCTTATAGTTCTGGGCCCAAAGTCTATAATTAGTATCTCTGGCCCCAAATCTAGATAACAGCAGGGCCACATACCTCCTACAGGCTCTGGGAATTATTCGTTTCTTGTCCTTTCTGGTTTTCAATGAGTGCGTCGCATTTATTGGCTTGTGGGAACATCACATTAAAATCTACTTATATCTTCATGTGTTTCAGAACAGAGAATAATCCAGTCAGTTTTACCAAATTTACAGTTATATTACTCAACAACATTAAAATATTTTTAATGAACTGTAAGTATCCAACACCAAACTGTTTTACAAGTGGTAACTCTTAAAACAGCATGGTACTAGAATAAAGACAGACTCTCAGATTAATGGAATATACTTGAATATCCTGAGATAGATCCTCATAAAGATTACCCAGTTAATCTTTGATAAAGGAGCAAGAAGTATGAAGTGGATCAAGTAAAGTCTCTTCAACAAATGTTGTTGGGAAAGCTGGTCAGCTAGATGCAAAATGAACTTAGACCTCTTTATAAGACTATACAGTCAAATCAAAATGGATTAAAGACCTTGATATCAGACCTGAAACCATAAGGTATATAGAGGAAAATGTAGGCAGAACTCTCCATGATATTGAAGCTAACGCCACCTTCAAGAATGAAACGCCAGTGACCAAGCAAGTGTAAGCAAATATAAACAAATGGGACTACATTAAACAGAAAAACATTTGCACCTTAAAGGAAATGGTGACCAGGAAACAAAGACAATCCATGGATTGGGAGAAATTATTCACCCAATATTCATATGATAAGGAATTAATATCCAAGATTTATAAGGCATTGGTAGAGCATAATAAGAAAAATCTAACCCCATCCAAAAATGAGAAGAGATGAACAGAAACTTTCAAAGAAGAAATACAGATGTTTGGGGCTTGAGAGATAGCACAGCAGTAGGGCGTTTGCCTTGCACGCAGCAGACCTAGGATGGACGGTGGTTCGAATTCCTGCATCTCTTATGGTCCCCTGAGCCTGCCAGGAGAAATTTCTGAGCTCAGAACCAGGAATAACCCCTGAGTGACTCACCCCCCCTTCAAAAAAGAATAAAAAAGAAATACAGATGATCAAAAGGCACATGAAAAGATTCATATCATTAATCAGCAGGGAGTTGCAAGTCAAAACAATAATGAGATATCATCTCATACCAAAGAGACTGGCACACATCACAAAGAACAACCAGTTCTGTCACAGATGTGGGGAGAAAGGGGCTCCCATTCAGTATTGGTAGAAATGTTGACTGGTCCAGCTTGTGTAAAACAATATGGATATTCCTCCAAAAAAATCTAGAAATTGGGCTTCTGTGTGATCCAGAAATACCACTCTTGGGAATATAAAAACAATTCAGAAAAAAACCCCTCTGTACTCCTATGTTCATTGCAGTACTAGTCACAATATACAGAATCTGGAAAATACCCAAGTGTCCAAGAACATATAAATAAAAAGTCCATGGTACATCTACACAATGGAATATTTTGCAGCTGTTAGGAAAATGAAGTCAGGAAATTTACTTATGCATGGATTGATATGGGGAGTATTATGCTGAGTGAAATGAGTCAGAGGGAGAAGATAGACATAAAATAATCGCATTCATTTGTGAGATATAAAAAAGATACTATTTTAACAATGCCCAAAACAATAGAGATGAAAGCCAGAAGAGAGGAAGCTTGTCACAAAAATGGGGGGCGATAGTTCAGTCAGGGCAGAGAAGGGACTACTATGATGATGATAGTTAGAAATGATCCTTCTGAAGAATACAGTGTGCTGAAAGGAGCTGAAGTGATATGCTTGATACCCCTTCAGTAACAGTACTGCAAACCACATGCTTAAAATGAAAAAAGGAAGAAAAAGAGAAAGAGAGAGAAGAAAAATGTTTGTCATCAGGGCAGATGAGTGTAGAGGGCAACTCAATCATGAACAACCTTGTAACTGTGTATCTTATGATGAATTCATTAAACATTGCTAATTTTATTTCCTAAAAAAATTGAAGGGGGTGTTCTTTTTTTCTTTTTTTTGGTTTTTGGGTCACACCCGGCAGTGCTCAGGGGATACTCCTGGCTCCATGCTCAGAAATTGCTCCTGGCAGGCACAGGGGACCATATGGGACACCGGGATTCAAACCGATGACCTTTTGCATGAAAGGCAAACGCCTTACCTCCATGCTATCTCCCGGGCCCCATAAGGGGGGGTTCTTGTTATGACCAAAACCCAACTACAATTATGTTTGTAATTATGTTGTTTAAATAAAGAAATTATTTAATTAAAAAAGTTCAACGTTTGTCCAATATGATGTCATTATAAAATATTTTTGTGTAAGTGGTCATCCCCACTTTATCAAAGCATCCTTTATCAAAGCATGCTTCCTTTATCAAAGCATCTTATTGCTGCTAGTCCCTGTTTTGTGGAACTGAAGTTTCTAAATAAAGTGCATATGCTGTAAAAGATTCAAAATTCACGTTGGTCACAATAAAAATTATTTTAAAAAATTCTTTTGGTTTTTTTTTATTGGGTCACACTGGTGATGCTCAGGGGTTACTCCTGGCTATGTGCTCAGAAATCATTCCTGGCTTGGGAACCATATGGGACACCAGAGGATTGAACCATGATCCATCCTAGGTTAGTGCATTCAAGGCAAACACCCTACCACTTGTGCCACCATTCCAGCCCAAACATTGTTAATTTTAAAAAAAGAACAAAAATGTCACCTCTCCACATAGTAACTACAGCAGACAACCTGGAATACCCAAATACCAACAATTCTTTCCATTAATTTTGCCCTCTCCAATCTCCCCACCATATGCATGAACACCTAGAGGTGTTTTTTTTAAGCCTGAAAGATCCTCTCACATCTATAATTCTTCTGGCTCATTTTAGATTTCAGATTTTAGAAGAGTTGAATTTTCACCTCACCAAATGTCCATACCATTTGGTTTGCTTAATGCTCTTATCATATATGAATTAGAGAGGACTACAAGTGTATGGAATAGACACACTTGCTAAGTTCTGATTTTTTCCTACTAAGAACAGAACACGTAACTATGATGCTGGATGGCTTTCAGAAGCATACAGGTAATTTCTTTGGCTTTTGCAGACATAATAGTCGCGAGGAAATTGTCAGCTTTTGCTTCAAGATTTAAATGAAAGAAAATAAAAGCCATAAATTTGATGAGCTCTTAATTTTCCATGCATATGTGTAGGTGATAAACAAATCTTGGTTCAACACTTATTTGCACTGTTTTATTGACTTTCAGAAGAAGAAAACATTCAATTTCACTCTGATTGTAGACTATGCTGCCTACTTATATCAACACAAGGCAAATATGATTAAATATTTATTGTATAAACACATGGTTGAATCTCATGGGTGAGCATTTTTGGTTACTGGACCCTATTTGAGTGTAGAATACATTAAATAGAGATCTTTTTATTAGTTTATTAAGGTTGAAAGACTTGTGATCTTTTTTCTTTTACATATAGTAATTTTCTATTAAGCAAATGATTCAAATTATATTCAAGTGACCTCAGAATACATAGTATAATGTGTCTTACCTATAGGCAAAAAGCAATTTCTAAAGAAAGACTATCATAGCTACCTTCTTGTATAATATATTAAGCTGTGACTCCTCATGACTTACAGAATAAAGAATGAATTAATTTTCTTATATTAGTGTCTCTCTACCACCGACCCTCAGGGATTATCTCCAAAAATTATCACTATTTGCTATGATAAAATGACTGTTGAATATAAATTTTTACTTCCTTTATACCTTACTTCTTTTCTTTTCTTTTTTGCAGTTTTTGGGTCACAACCGGCATTGCTCAGGGGTTACTCCTGGCTCCATGCTCAGAAATTGCTCCTGGCAGGCACGGGGGACCATATGGGGCACCGGGATTCGAACCGATGACCTTTTGCATGAAAGGCAAACGCCTTACCTCCATGCTATCTCCCGGGCCCCATCAATTGATGTTTTGTTTTTTACCTCACTTCTTTTCTTCTTGATCTCCTTCAATCATTTTTTGTTGATTTATGTTGTTGTTGTTGTTGTTGTTGTTTTTGAGGCCACACCCGGTGATTCTCAGGGGTTACTTACTCCTGGCTATGTGCTCAGAAATCGCTCCTGGCTTGGGGGTCTATATGGAATGCCAGGGGATCTAACCGATGTCGGCCCTACACTAGCGCAGGCAAGGAAGATGCCTTACCACTTGCAACACTGCTCTAGTCCCCTTCAATTGTCTTTTTACTCTCTGACTTTCCCCCTTGTTTCTTTCCAAATCATACTAATTACTTACTTGCAGTAAGATGTACTTTGTACCCAACATAGGAGAAAAAGTGAAATCAGAAATGTATTGCCAGCACTTTTTTGGGGGGAGGTGAACATAAGCAAAAATATTTTAGAATTTTGAATGGCGGATGATTAATTTTGACTGAAGGTGTGCCAGAAATCTTTAGGTAACTTGGATCTGAACTTTATATTTGGGGGTCACTAAGTAAATTTGGACATTTATCACTTGTGGATACAGCAGCACAAATAGAAGAAAGAAGATTAAAAAAAACATATCTTCCCTACCTCTGAATTCCCTTTCTCCTTCCTCCTACATTTACCAAATGCCCATGACCTGGAAAGCACTTCCTCATAGTCTGAGATAATACACCAAACAAAAAAGATAGTATCTCTGCCCTACAGCCATTTATCTGCTACTGATGGAACAGTATGTGATTTGCTGAGATTGGTTAGTTTCAAAATTTGTTTGAGGGGATCCTCTTCTCTTGAGTCACTTTATTGGATCATACCCAGCAGCGCTCTGTACTCTCCTGACAGGCTCAGGGGACCATATGGCATGCCAGGATTTGAACCGGGTTTGCCCTTTTTGGCCGAGTACAATGAAAATGCCTTACTTCTGTGCTCAGGCCCCCTCTTGAGTTACTTTATGCAATGTTTGGCAATGTTGCATTTTGGAATCTCCTTTCTGATGGGGTCACAAGATACATTTTCAGTCAACATTCTGGGAAACCCTACATCAAGAAACTTGTTCTTGGGAGTAAGATGTTTGCCTTGCATATGTCTGATCCCTTGCATGATTCCAGTTCCAGAGCCACATGGTCATCTTTCCCAGAACTGCCAAGGGTGATCCCTGAATGTAGAGCCAGGAGTAAGCCCTGAGTACTGCCAGGTGTGGCCCCTACACCAAGTCAAAACAAAAACAAAACAAAGAAAACAAAGGGGTTGGCACACATATTGCTGGGAAGCAAACCTATGGCCTCACTCAAGACAAATGCTATCACTTGAGCCACATCCATAGTCCTCACAAAGCTAATTTTCTAGGAATCTCTGCAGGAAATGCTCAAGAGTCTCATTCATCTAACTGCTTTGCCTTAGTCACCTCTTTCTATGACAATGCTTTAAAAATGTGTCACAAATCGGCAGTGGCTTTTGGTGCTCACACATCTAGGCTGTTTGGCAGGGTAGTGCTGTTAATCTCTGCTGAGTAGGCTCATGTGTCTCGGGTCTAGTTAGCTCTTGATTGTGAATAGGTCATGGAAGGATAAACCAACATTGCCTCCTTGTCTCTTTAGTCTCCAGCAGCCTGGTCGGGGCATATCTGCCTGGTGGCTCCAGTGGTGCAAAGATCCGAAAGAACTCTGGACCTGATTTTTCAGATATAGGTCTTGTCAGACCTTTTTAACTTTCCAATGTGTGAAGCAACTCACATGGCTGAGTCTACATCTAAGTGGCCATGGAGGAGGAAGTGGTTGGCTACAACATTAGATAACAAAGGATGAATATACAGGATA
>PVKC010041432.1:0-12150 GCA_004027635.1 Crocidura indochinensis | reverse complement strand
AGCTATAAATTTTCCTCTCAGGACCGCTTTTGCTGTGTCCCATAGATTCTGGGGGCTTGTTTCTTCATTATCATTTGTTTCCAGGAAAGTGTTAATTTCCTTTTTGATTTCATCTCGGACCCACTGATTGTTCAGTAGCAGGGTGTTTAATTTCCAGTTGTTAGTGTTTTTCTTCTGTGTGGCTTTGTAGTTCACATCTAATTTTAGAGCCTTGTGGTCGGCAAAGGTAGCTTGCAAGATTTCTATCCTCTTGATTTTATTGAGATATGTTTTATGTGTCAGCATGTAGTCTATCCTGGAGAATGACCCATGTACATTGGAGAAGAATATGTATCCAGGTTTTTTGGGATGGAGTGTCCTATATACATCTACTAATCCTCTTCCTTCCATTTCTCTTTTCAGGACTAGTATTTTTTTGTTGGGTTTCAGTCTGGTTGACCTATCAAGTGTTGATAGGGCCATGTTGAGGTCTCCCATAATTATTGTGTTGTTATTGATTTCTTCTTTCAGATTTGTCAGTAACTGTATTAGATAATTTGCTGATCTCTCATTGGGTGCATATATGTTTAATAGTCTGATTTCTTCTTGTTGCACATATCCCTTGATTAGAACATAGTGTCCATCTTTGTCCCTTACCACTTTTCTGAGTATAAAGTTGGCATCATCAGATATTAATATGGCCACACCAGTTTTTTTGAGGGTATTGTTTGCTTGGATGATTTTCCTCCAGCCTTTGATTTTGAGTCTATGTTTTTTCTGACTATTCAGATGTGTTTTTTGTAGGCAGTACAAGGTTAGATTCATCTTTTTGATCCACTTTGCCACTCTGTGTCTTTTAATTGATTAATTTAGCCCATTAACATTGAGGGAGATGATTGTCATAGGATTTAATGTCATCTTTGTAGATAAGTTTCCTGTGTTCGTTGGTCTCTCTTGTCTTAGAGTAGACCTGTCAGTTTTTCCTTTAAGGCTGGGTTATCATCTGTGAGGTTTTTAAGCTGTTGTTTATCCATGAAGCTATATATTTTTCCTTCATACCTGAACCTGAGTCAGGCTGGGTGCAGTATTCTCGGTGAGGCATTCATTTCATTCAGTCTTGTCACAATATCCCACCACTGTCTTCTGGCCTTGAGAGTTTCTTGTGACATGTCTGCTGTAAGTCTTAGGTATGCTCCTTTGAATGTAATTTCCCTTTTTGATCTTGCTGCATTAAGTATTCTATCTCTATCTGTAGGATTTGTCATTGTAACGAGGATGTGTCTGGGGGTGTTTTTCTTTGGGTCTCATTTGGCTGGTACTCTTCGGGCATGTAGGATATTATTGCAAGTAGTCGTTAACTCTGGTAGTATCTCTTTGATGATGTCTTTGACAGTTGATTCTTCGTGGTGATCTTCTACTTTGGTCTCTGGGACTCCAATGATTCTTATGTTGTTTCTTTTGGGTTTATCAAAGACTTCAATTTTCATCTGTTCACATTCCTTGAGTACTTTTTCCATTGCCTGCTCATTTGTCCTAAGATTCTTTTCCCATTTCTTCTGCTGTGTTGAGTTTTTCTGCATCTCATCTGCCAGTAGTCCGATTCTCTCCTCAGTTGCTCTTACCCTGCTGTCGAAGGCATCCACTGAGGTTTTCAGTAGAGCTACCTTTTTTTTTTCAGGCCTGCTATTTCAGTTTGGAGTTTTCTGAGTTCTGTCTTTGTGTTCTGTTCAGATTGATCTATACTTTCTTGGAGTTTTACAAACATTCCATATTTCTATTTTAGTTCCTTATCTGAGAGGTTAAGCAGAGGGTTGTGATTTTTAAGGTTGTCCAAGCCATCATCTTCATTCTCGCTGCCTACTGTTGGCCTATGGGCTTTGTGCATTGTTGCTTTAGTAGCGTGGTTTTTCCTGCGTGTTGTGATGGGGTTTATTGGTTAGAAAGAGTGTGCAGCTGCTCCGCTTCACTGCCACGCTCTTATGGGACTCCAAGAATTGAACAAAGAGAGAAGCACAGGAAGAAAGTCCCCTCAGTCAAAAGTTTTCTCAGCCGAGCGCAGCTGGGCAGAGTCTCCCGCATGAAGAGCAAGCAGCTCTCCAATTGGGAAGCCGCAGAGCCACAGTTCTTACTCACTCATTGGCTCGCTGGCAGCTTCAGAATGCAGTGATTTCTGGGTTCGCTTCCCAGGGGTCTGATCTCTTATGGGACTCCAAGAATTGAGCAAAGAGAGAAGCACAGGAAGAAAACCCCCTCAGTCCAAAGTTTTCTCAGCAGAGCCATAAAACCAGTCTTCATAATGTCAAGAGAACAGAAATTGTACAGTCTACCTTCTCAGATCACAAGGCACAGAAATTAGAAGTGAATTACAAAGAGACACAGAAGAAAAACTTTAACGCCTGAAAAATAAACAACTCACTACTGAACAAGCAGTGGATCAGAGATGAAATCAAATAGGAAATCAAAACATTCCTGAAAACAAATGACAATGAAGACACAAAATACCAGAATTTATAGGACACAGCAAAAGCAGTACTAAGAGGAAAATTTATTGCTTTGCAAGCACATATCAGAGGAAGAAGGTGTCTATATAAAAAGTTAATGACACGGGGCCCGGGAGATAGCATGGAAGTAAGGCATTTGCCTTTCATGCAAAAGGTCATCGGTTCGAATCCCGGTGCCCCATATGGTCCCCCGTGCCTGCCAGGAGCAATTTCTGAGCATGGAGCCAGAAGTAACCCCTGAGCACTGCCGGGTGTGACCCAAAAACCACACACAAAAAAAAAAAATAAAAAAAAGTTAATGACACAACTTATAAAATTAGAAAATGCTCAACAAAAAGAATCAAAATAGGTAGGTAGAAGGAAATAACAAAGCTTAGAGCAGAAATCAATGAAGTAGAAATTAATAAAAACGACCCAAAAATCAATGAAAGCAAAATTGGTTCTTTGAAAAAATAAGCAAGATTGATAAACTACTAGCAAAACTCAATGGGAAAAAGAATATGGGAGGAATTACTTTCCCCAACTTTAAACTTTACTAGAAAGCAATAGTTATCAAAACAGCATGGTATTAGAATAAAGACCGGCCCTCAGATCAGTGGAAAAGGCTTGAATACTCAGAGAATGTTCCCCAGATATACAATCACCTAATTTTTGATAAAGAAGCAAAAAATCCTAAATGGAGAAAAGAAAGCCTCTTCAACAAGTGGTGTTGGCACAACTGTCTAGCTACTTGTAAAAAATTGAACTTAGACCCCCAGCTAGCATCATGTACAAAGGTAAAATCCAAATGGATGAAAGACCTTGATATCAGACCTGAAACCACAAGATATATAGAACAACACATAGGCAAAACACTCCAGGACATTGAGACTACAGACATCTTCAAGGAGGAAACTTCACTCTCCACTCATGTGAAAGTAGAGATTAACAGATGGGAATATATTAAGCTGAGAAGCTTCTGCACCTCAAAGGAAATAGCGCCTAGGATACAAAAGCCACCCACTGAGTGGGAGAAACTATTTACCAAATACCCATCAGATAAGGAGCTAATCTCCAAAATATACAAGGCACTGACAGAACTTTACAAGAAAAAAAACATCTAATCCCATCAAAAAATGGGGAGAAGAAATGGACAGACACTTTGACAAAGAAGAAATACAAATGACCAAAAGACACATAAAAAAATGCTCACATCACTAATCATCAGGGAGATGCAAATTAAAGCAACTATGAGGTACCACCTCACACCACAGAGAATGGCACAAAGAATGAGAACAAGCAGTGTCGGTGGGGATGTGGAGAGAAAGGAACTCTTATCCACTGCTGGTGGGAATGTCGTCTAGTTCAACCTTTATGGAAAGCAATATGGAGATTCCTCCAAAAACTGGAAATTGAGCTCCCATATGATCCAGCTATACCATTCCTAGGAATATACCCTAGGAACACAAAAAATGCAATACAAAAATCCCTTCCTTACACCTATATTCATTGCAGCACTATTTACCATAGCAAGACTCTGGAAACAACCAAGATACCCTTCAACTGATGAATGGCTAAAGAAACTGTGGTGCATATACACAATGGAATATTATGCAGCCACCAGGAGAGATGAAGTCATGAAATTTTCCTATACATGGATGTACATGGAATCTATGCTGAGTGAAATAAATCAGAGAGAGAGAGAGAGAGAGAGACGCAGAATGGTCTTACTCATCTATGGGTTTTAAGAGAAATGAAAGACATTCTTGCAATAATAATTTTCAGACACAAAAGAGAGGAAGACTGGAAGTTACAGTTCACCTCATGAAGCTCACCACAAACAGGGATGAGTTTAGTTAGAGAAATAACTACATTGTGAATTATCCTAACAATGAGAATATATGAGGGAAAGAGAAAGCCTGTCTAGAGTACAGGTCGGGGTAGGTTGGGGAGGAGGGAGATTCGGGACATTGAAGATGGGAATGTTGCACTGGTGATGGGTGAAACCTAAACACAATCATGTATGTAATCAAGGTCTTTAAATAAATAAATAAATATATATATATATTAAAAAAAGATGGGAAGGGAAGAAACTTTTCAATATAGTCAAGGCCTTCTACTACAAACCAATGGCACATATTATTATTAATGGAGATAAACTAAAAGGCTTTCGTATAAAATCTTGTACAAGACAATGCTGCCCTCTCTCACTACTCCTATTCAACAAAGTCCTGGATGCTCTTGTCATAGTGATTAGGCAAAAAAAAAAAAAAAGATATCAAGGTCGTCCAGGTAGGAAAGGAAGACATCAAGCTCTCAATGTTTGCAGATGACATATTATATTTAGAAAATTGTAAAGACTACCTAAAAGCTTCTAGAAACAATAGATTCATATAGCAAAGTGGCAGGCTACAAAATTAACACACAAAAATCAATGGCCTTCTTGTACACCAATAATGATAGAGAAGAAATGGACTTTAAAAAACAATTCCATTCACATTAGTGTCACACAAACTCAAATATCTTGGAGTCAACTAAAGAGGTGAAGGACCTATACAAAGAGAACTGAAAAAAATCCTACTTCAAGAAATAAAAGAGGACACGCAGAAATGGAAACACATATCTGCTCATGAATTGGGGGAATTAACTGCATTAAAATGGCAATACTCCCCAAAGCATTGTACAGATTTACTGGAATCCTTCTAAAGATACCTATGACATTCTTCAAAGAAGTGGATCAAGCTTCCTGAAATTCATTTGGCACAATAAACATATATGAATAGCTAGAGCTACCCTTGGGAAAAGGAATATGGAAGGCATCATTTTCCCCAATTTAAAATTGTATTACGGGGCCGGGGAGATAGCACAGCGACGTTTGCCTTGCAAACAGCCGATCCAGGACCAAAGGTGGTTGGTTCGAATCCCGGTGTCCCATATGGTCTTGCTGCATGCAGTTGATCTGGGTTCTATTTTATGCCAGGAGCAATTCCTGAGCACAGATCCAGGAGTAAGCCCAAAGCACTGCAGGGCATTGTCCCAAAGCAAAACAAAATAAAAATTAATTAGCAACATTAATTTTTTAATGTTACAAATAGAAAAACAGAGTAGGAGAGATAAGTAGAATGCATTTTCTTCTTAAAATAATTGATTAAAATAAATTTCTTTATTTAAAAACCATGCATCACATAACTGACATAGTTTATTATAATACATTTATTTCTGGTAAGAAAAAAGAAAGGAAAGAAAATAAAGGAAAAAGAAGAAAAAAGGTTCAACAAGAAAATTTGTGAAAATTATTGTATTTTACAATGAGGTCATTAAGTCATTGTCAGAAGTTTTATTAAACTCTTGTTGCTATTTGATCATCCTTTAGCTCTTTTGTTTTTAACATTAGGTGGCTTCATTATATATTGGTTCCTAAACTGATGTGTTCCTGTGGAGATGACAGTATTAAAAAAACTGGAGTTGTCACATATGTGGCCAAGAGTCCCAGGAATTCCAGCACTGTTGCTGGTTTTGCAACTTTTGGGGAGCATATTTTTGTCTGCCAGGGCTTTTGGAAGTATGCGAATGTGGGGTGGGGTAGGGGAGCTTGCCCGCACTCACTCAAAAAATGTCTTGGCAATGCCAGCTCAAATACTGTCATACATGAAATTTTGGCCAGATTGGTTTCTCTGCAAAGTACAGTAGTTGAGGGATGAAGCTGGGACATTGGCAAAGTGGTGACTGTAGGTGATGAGTACAGCAGTTGTGATTTCCTGAGATTGACATCTTTCAGCTGCATGGTGGTGTTCCCATAATATTTCATATCTTGATATACATCTCCTTTGAGAATAGAATGAGTCTATGGAGCTGGTCAGGTGCAAACATGACGACTGCCTGTTTCTTCCAACATTACCCCCCCAAATAAACAGGATCAATGCACAAATGTTGATATATATATGTAAGAGACCCCACAAAAACACTGTCACTAAGAGTGATACTCAGAGTTCTCAAATCAAATTCAGAACTTATTTATTCTAGGTTTTCTGTCTAGTCTTCTTGCTCTGGTCTTGTTATCCTTATCTTTTTCATTCTTACTATTAACATAGTTTATAAGTGTTGATATTTATACTTTTAGTTTACAAAGTTAGTGTACATCTACTCTCATTATACTTGTGAAAGCCTCTACCTTTATCCTGCACCACAGACTGTCTAGTTTATCTTATTCCTTCCCTTTGCAGCCTCAGTTTACTTGTCCACTTCAAGATTTGGTTTTCATTGGATGTTGTCCATTCCCTTTGTTTATTTATAAAATAGCATGTTGTAATGAAATTATCTGCCATTATTTGTGTTCTGCCCTTATTTCATTTACCTAAGCATACTACTTCTAGTTATAGTCAAAGAACCTATAATGCTGATGATGGCCTTCTTTGTCATCTAAATACATTGAAGTTTTTGATGCCCTGCACATTATGCTGCCCCATGCCATGTTCCAGATTTTCCTTGAGTCCTTGTACCAGGAAGCCCAATTTCCATTTCACTGGCCTCTCCTACATCCCCAAACCCACAGATGCTTAAGTGTAGGCAACTTCACCCCTGCAACCTTACTAACTATAAGTATATCTTGTGTCAAATATCTCCAAGATTATGCAAACAAGATCATTATTTATTCACCTGTATGAACACTGAAATAGGATGTTAGGACACTGACATTTTTAGATGAACAAATTTTAGAGAGTAACAATTTGCTGAAGTATAAATAAACTGTTCAGATTTAAGAAGATTGGGTCTATGAA
Source organism: Crocidura indochinensis (assembly GCA_004027635.1). Taxonomy (NCBI): domain Eukaryota; kingdom Metazoa; phylum Chordata; class Mammalia; order Eulipotyphla; family Soricidae; genus Crocidura; species Crocidura indochinensis. The sequence goes on along the minus strand of PVKC010041432.1, from coordinate 4,913 downwards.
GCTCAAATCACAGTACCCACAAATCTTTCAAAACAATGAAAAAACAAAGAAACTCACATGCTCTGGCAAAGAGGGATAGCAGTCCTGGCAGGTCATCAAACTCAAATAAAATCTCAAACCTCATTAATGAAGAACTTAAATCAATGGTCCATGCAATGGTCCTGGAAATAAGGCAATCATTAGAAGAACAATTCAACCAAGTGAAAGATGAACTGATTTAGGGTATCAAAGAGTCCATATGAATGGAATTGAAGTAGTTAAAAGATATAGTAACAAGCCATAACAACAGAATTCAACATGTGGAGAGGACTATATCAGTGCTATTGATGACAAAATACTGGTCATCACCAAGAATAAAGTGACAAAAGAAGAGAGATAAATAAATGAAAGAGAATGGGAAATTGTGATACATAATAGCAAAAGGCATAATCTTCAAATCATAGGAATGTCAGAAAGAGAAAGAAAAGGGAAGAAGGAAGAATGTATGTCAGAAGAATAATTACTAAAAGCTTTCTTGATCTCTGGACAGAAGTACCTGTACAAAAGAATACCCCAAAAGAGCACCAAACAAAATAGACTCAAACAAAACAATGTCAAGACACATAGTAATCAAAATGGTAACTTCTAAGGATAAAGACAGACTACTTAAAGCAACAAGAGAAAAAAAATCCTCAGGCATAAGGAAAACAATACAAGAATCACACTAGACATTCCATACCAGCAAAGAAAGGAATGACAAATTCAAAGTATAATGAAAAATACTTCCAGCCTAGAGGTTGCTACCTTACAAAGCTATTATTTAAATTTGAAGGAAGGACAAGAACCTTTCAGACAAACAGAAACTGACAGCATTTGTGACAACTAAACCAATCCTGTAAGAATTACTGAAAAGCCACTTACGAAACACAGCCTCTTGCAAAAACAAATATATACCACACACACACACACACACACACACACACACACACACACACACACACACACACACACACACGCGCAAAGATGGCAACATAACCCTATATCAATGAACTATACTCCCCTATAAAAAAGACAGAGTAGCTATATGGATCAGGGAAGAAAATTCATCTATCTGCTGTTTGCTGTAGCAACCCCCCCCCCCCAAATTCACAGGATAAATACTGATTTAGAAAGAAAGAATGGAAAACAATCATACATACCAATAGAAGAAAAAAAAGTTGGAACATATCAGACCAAATAGCATTCAATATAAAGAAGGTAATTAGAGACAGTGATAAAAACACTATTGGTAAAGGGAACAAAGATCAAAAAATACTGTCATCAACATTTATGCATCAAATAAAGACCCAGAAAAGTTCATAAAGCTTCTGCTAACAAGTCTAAAGAAACATTGGCGATTTGCTTTTTACCAAATATTCCCTCATTTTTCTATACAACTAAAAGAAAGGAATAAAGAAAGGCTGGGGGTTTGGAGCCAGTGGTCTTGGATGCATTGGTGGGGAAATATAATAAGACAGAACTAAGTATCCAAGCCAAAGTCAATGACAATAGAATCAAGGGACCAAAACTTTAACAATTCAAACTTAAATGGGCCTGTTACACTGAAGAGCAGGGATCAAAGTGTGATAGTATAGGATGCACTATGGGTCCATTGGTGGAGGGAAGTTGGTTCTGACTCACTGTATATCTGAAATTTAACTATGAAGGACTCTGTAGATCACAATTTTTCAATAAAATAAAATAAAAATATTGATGAAAACTCAATAGTAATGGAAGATTTCAACACTCCAATTTCATTACTAGAACGATCAACTAGATAAAAGATATAAGTTATCAGATCTATGGGAAAAAAAGCAAAAGCTATATTATAGGGAAAATTCATAGCAATTCAGGCCTACATTAAGAAAGAAGAAAAAGCCCCAATCAACAATCTAAACACACATCTCCAAAATCTGGTGGGGTTGGAGGATAGTATACAAGAAGGGTACTTGGAATGGTTCAGTGGCAAATTGTCTACTTTTACCTTTAAAGTAAAGGTCACAAGTTCATCCCCCAGGGAAACAAATTTAGTTCCCAATGCACTCACATGTGCATGGACCGAGTGTGGTTCCTGAAATTGTCCTCTGTATCTGAAGTCGAGCTTATGGTATCTTCAATACCACAACCATGCATATGAGAGCACTGATACTAAAGTGTCAACCCTCAGCAAGCACAGCAGTGGAAAAGGATAGAAGAGTACCACAGTGAGAAGACATGTGTGTGAGTACCACTGTGACCCCTGCAAGTGACCACAGAATATGTGTGAGCATCAGAGCAGCCAGAATGTAATACAACTGAACATGTGCATGAACTCCGGACTTTACAATAAAAACAGGGAGCATTTTATATGAATTTTTAAAAAGGTATACTGTAAAAATATATGTATATATTAGAAATTTCAGAGAAAGATATTATTTTCAAAGACACTATGAAATGTAAAGAAATACAAAGCTCAATGTAAAAATAAATGTTAATAGCAATATTGTCAAACTACATATAGGAAACAATGATCAATATGCATATTTCAAGGTAATGGAACACCAAACAAAATGTAATTTTCTCTCATATATTTGTCATATCTTTTTTTTTTTGGTTTTTGGGCCACACCCAGTGATGCTCAGGGGTTACTCCTGGCTGTGCACTCAGAAGTCGCCCCTGGCCTGGGGGACCATATGGGGCACGGGGGATCGAACTGTGGCCCGTCCAAGGTTAACGCGGTAAGACAGGCACCTTACCTCCAGCGCCACCGCCCGGCCCCTATTTGTCATATCTTAACTAAATTACATAATATCTCCAACATTACAACATATTATATATAACAAATATGTCTGTACGTAAGTATTTAACACTATAAAACTTGATAGCTTTGGAAAACAACAATATATTATGAATTATAAAGGATAAATATAAGTAAATATAAGAAAACATGAACATAAAGGGAGGTAACAAGAGTCAGGTAAATGAGATCATTGCTATAAGGTTCTTATATTGTTTTTTAAAATAATGTGAGGTCATTTAAAAAGAAATTTTGATAATGTAAAGATAGTTTAATTTTTAAAGAAACAATGTCATAAAATTGAAAATAAAGTACAGTTTAAAAGTCAGCAAAGAAGACAATAGAATACTAAAAATAAAAAACTATCCAGGAATATTGTGGTAGAGGAGTGGTGAGAAAAATCAAGGAACAAAAACTAGATGGAGAATACCAAAAGGTAAATTTAAACCAAATCACACATTTAATTGCACTAAATGCAATTAGATTAACATACCAACTGCAAGGAAGAAATATAGCTGGGTTATATAAAACTTCAATACCTATATGTTATTTTAAAATAGGATATGTTAAGTAAAAAGAGACAGAAAAAGTAGAGTAAGATATTCTATGTAAACATTTATCATAACAAAGTGGGTATGTTGAATTTAAAATAGACAAAAAAGACTTCAACACAAAAATATTATGGAGGATAAACAGCATTTTATAATCATAAAAATCCAATTTTCAGTAAGGACAAACATTTATAAAACAGTATCCTCCAGTCCAGCAAGAAATAATTAACTACAAGTAGATATAATTCACCAAAAAAGATAATAAATAAATAAATCTGAAAAGTTATTAATCTCGGGAGCCGGGAGGTGGCTCAGGAGGTAAGGTGCCTGCTGCCTTGCCTGTGCTAGCCTAGTTCGGACCACGGTTCGATCCCCCGGTTCCCATATGGTCCCCCATGCCTGCCAGGAGCGACTTCTGAGCGCATAGCCAGGAGTAACCCCTGAGCGTCACTGGGTGTGGCCCAAAAACGAAAAAAAAAAGTTATTAATCTCAAAATAATGTCAAAGTAGCAAAATGATATTTTGATCACAATAGAATTAAGTTGGATATTCTGTAAGGAATGATGTGATTGTGCAATTTGCTGCATCATGGATGGAACTGGAAGATATTATGTTAAATGAAGTAAGACAAGAGAAGGACAAAAACTGAATGTTATCACTTATATGTGGTATTTAGAATAACTGCATTAAAAATGTAATGGTTTAAATGGGAGTTATTGAGAACACTCTACACCACAAATTATAGTGAGGAGAAGAAAAGAAATTGAATGGAGGAGTTAAAACACATGAAAGGACAGGGGCCAGGGGCCAGGAGTTCTCAGGTGCATTGGTGGTGTTAAGAAAGGACAGAACTAAATATCCAAGCTAGAATAAACAATGAAATCATGAGACCCAAACTTTAACAAGCAAAACTTAAAATAGATCTGTTATGTTGGCAGGTTGCGGGGGGGGGGGGGGAAGAGTGGTGGTATGGGATTCACTCTGGGACAATGGTGGAGGGAGGTAGACACTGGTGGTGGCATTGGCCCTGAAACATGTGTCTGAAACCCAACTATCAAGGTCTTTGTAAATATGGGTTCAATAAAAAAAAATCTATCCAATTTGTGTCTTTTGATGGGAAAGTTTAGTTCATTGACATTCAGAGATATAAAGGGTTGTTGTTGGCATTTTAATGTGTAGAGTTGTTATTTCTATAAATGGCTATTTGGTTTCTATAAGTGGCCTTACAGGAGTTCATTCAAGGCTGGTTTATTATCACCAATGCTACCAACTCTTGTTTTTTTATATGCCTCCCATCTAAATGTAAGCTTTGCAAGGTAGTGGAATCTAGGTTGAAAGTTTTTTCATTCAGGAATTTGAATATGTCATTCCATTCCTTCTTGCCTGTACCATTTCTTATAGGAGATCTGTGGTGTTTCTTATGTTAGTTCTATATATTTAAGTTATACTTTCTTTCTCTTTCTTTCTTTCTTTCTTTCTTTCTTTCTTTCTTTCTTTCTTTCTTTCTTTCTTTCTTTCTTTCTTTCTTTCTTTCTTTCTTTCTTTCTTTCTTTCTTTCTTTCTTTCTT
>PVKC010041431.1:0-12149 GCA_004027635.1 Crocidura indochinensis | reverse complement strand
TGTGTGTGTGTGTGTCTCTCTGTCTCTCTCTCCTCTCTCTGTCTCTCTGAGTCTCTCTCTGTGTCTCTGTCTCTCTCTATTTCTCCCCTCTCTCCTCTTCTCTCCTCTCTCTGTCTCTGTCTCTCTTTGTATTTCTCTCTGTCTCTGCATCTCTCTCTGTCTCTCTGTCTCTCTCTGTCTTTCTCACCAGATCACCATCTTGCTCATTACCAAGCATGTGAAGGTTTGACTCTATCATGGAAACATAGTCAAGTTTAGTTGAAAAGAGTGAGTGTCCAAAGCCTATTTACAGTCAACTGGAGAACTGCCTTCTATCAACTAGAGAACTGCTGTCAGTTACATGCCAACACACACACACACACACACACACACACACACACACACACACACACACACACACAGTATAATAAGAGTGGAAATTTGATTAAAAAAAAAACCAGTAGATTTCACTGCCTTCAAGGAAGCAGTACGTGGACCGACTGGAGAGAAAGGGCAACCATCCTTATGGCTCGCACATGACTTACTCATCTCTCAATGTGTGGATCAGTTAATGATTTCTATGAATGTTTGTAAAATGACACTCAGCTGTCAACCCCGAACAAAGGTGATCCCCCAACTTCCTCCTTCCTTAAACCTCTTCCTTTGACATGCAAAAACCCACTGAATACTTTTGTCTCACTCTCAACCTTGCCTCCTGGTGAATTGATGTTGGTATAATAAAGAAAAGTTTTGGCGTGGCCCTCAGGTATACCACCAGGCACAGACTGGCTCCATGGCTCTCTCCTGACTAGCTTGGCTTAGCTTTTCTTCACCACTACCCTAGTTCTTCAGACCTGTTAACCTAAGGAATTAAAAACATGGCATGTGGGGTGGTTTCATAACTTGTGGATTTTTATTTTAAAGACCTTCCTTCCTCCCCCCTTTTCTATACCTCCCTCTTTTCCTTCTTTTCTTCCATCTTTTCTTCCTTCCCTTCTTCTTTCCTTCCTTCCTCTTTCCTTCCTTCTTTCCTTCCTTACTCTTTTCCTTCCTTTTTTCTTTCCTTCCTTCCCTCCCTTTATTCTTTCTCCTTTCTTCCCTTCCTTTGCTAAGCACATAGAATGCAAATTATGTTCAACTCTCACCTACCTTCAACCTCTTTTTCATTCACTGATTGTGAGACCCAAGGAATTAGGATTTCTTGTCAATATAAACCCTCTTCAGTCTGTTATGGACACAGGATGGGGTCCCCCTTGAAAGGGTCTTCTCTTTGCTCCAGGATCTAAGGGATGATGTATAAAATAATATACACTTGAACACAATTATTTCTTAGACTGAAAACGGAACCAGTCTCTAAACGTCTAAAAATTAATGTTTTTCTTGATGATTTCAACAACTCTCTCTTAAAACCAAATGTCAAAAAGCTTCCCACTGGTTATGGTGTATTAAATTATAAATGAGGACTAATTTGAGGATCAAAGATGCTCTCTGGGTGATATCTCTACAGATGGGCAAATCCCCCAACATTCCCTCTATCTCATGCATTTGTACTGTCTGTCTCGAGAATATCCTTCCCATAATTTCAAGATCTTGATATTTAATTTAACACAAAAGGATTTTAGTCATACAACAGAGGCAGGGGCAGGGGGAGGGAGTGCTTCTGCTTGTTGGGCACTGAGGAAATTGAAATGTACATGTTTTTTCTCATTTATCAAAGACAGGCCAGAATCTAAACTGACATTTTATATCAAATGAATTATGAACTGTGTACTTTGTACCTAAGGGAACAACAACTAAATTAGAGTTTGGAATAAGCGAGAGAGAGAGAAACAAAAATAGGTTTTTAATAAAACATACCATAATTTCTAGTACCACATTTGCCAGCATCAAGGCAGGAAACAGTTATACTGCAGACATGAGCGGTAGCAGCATTTCCTCTGATCTATGTGGTCATGAAAATTCAGGTTCACCTGGAAGATCCCATCTTCTTCAACTCCCACGAATGAAGAAATGATTCTTAGGTTTGTTGCTTAGCAATGATAATAATAATCTCCTCCTTCCTCTTAGAAGTTTGAGTCAACTTGTATTTTAGGAACCAGTAGGAAGGGGGTTGCCCAAATAGAGATTTATTCATGTAGAAGAATACCAATCTCATAAGTTGGACACCAGGAGAATTTAACTCGTCAGGACTAGAGCACATTGATAGACGCACAATCATTCCGTGTTACAATACAAAAGCCCATTTTCTCCCAAGAGTGAGAAAACAAGTTAACAGTAAACTAGAATTCTTTTCCTTAATGAATTTTCATTATCATGCTGTTCTATACAAAGTAAGCATGTTAATAGATAGTAAAGTGGGTAGAGCGCTTTCTTGGCATGCAGTCTACCTAGGTTTCATCCTTATGGTCCAAAGGTGAGCCATGATCTCTGATACAGGAATAATTCTTTAGAAATGTGACTTCCCCGCCAAAAAAAGACAAAACAAAGTACACATTTTAATTTTCTCAGAAATGGGTATCTTTTGAGGTGAGCATTCTAATAAGTGTGTGAAAAATTTTAAAGAGCAAATAATGTTAGCATATATTTGTAAAATTCTAATGCCAAGGTGAGGATTCCACAGGAATCATGTGACTAATCTACTGGAAACAGCAAATGAGACTAATTATTTGATTGCATTGTGTCTTCAAATCACTTCCAAAGTAATCCATCATTATTGTGGCCCATGAACATTATTTTTCATTCTTCATGTATTGATTCTAACTCTTCTGTTCATATTACAACTATGAGCTATAATCGTTTCTTGGTGTTCTTTCCACATTTTTTCTTATTGATGGCTATTATATTTTCTCCCTCATAAAGAATGTGAAACTAATGACCTATTAAAATACAGGATATATGTATGATGTAAGTATTTTAAGATTAAATCTAATTATTGGTTGAGTACTTAACATGAATATCAGATCAAATCTAATTATTCAAATAAGTTTTATAACCAATACTTGCCAGTTTTTCCATTATTAAATGACTAAGGCTTTGTTGGCTATTCAAAGATATTTCCCTTCATTTTGCCTTCTCTTCCCTTACTTTATTCTTTCCTCCTTCTTTCCCTTTCGTTTCTTCCTTTCCTCCATCTTCCTTCCTTCTCTTCCCTCCTTCTCCCTTTCCCACCCCCTGATCTTCCTACCTTCCCTTTCCTTTCCTCTTCCCGTCCCTCCTTTCTTTCTTCCTCTCTTCTTCTTTTGGCTTCTTTCTATTTCTACCTTTTCTTTCTCTTCTTTCCTTTCTTCTTTCTTTCCCTTTCTTTCTCTCTCTTCATTTTTCTTTCCTTTTCTTCCTTTTCTTTCTCTCCCTTCCTTTATTCTTTCTTTGTCTTCCTTCCTTCCCTTTTTCTTCCCTCCTTCCCTTCTTGCATCCTTCCTTCCTTCCCTACTTTTTTTATTCCTTCCTTGCTTCCTTCTTTTCTTTCTTCCTCTAAATACAGGGTTCCAAACACGCAAGACTACGTGTTCCACCACCAAGCATCATCCAGCCTACTTAATTTCTTGGTTCCTGATTCTCTCCCAAAAGAATAGATTATATAGTTGCACCATTGGGATCCAATTCTAACATATAGTTGCTTTCTTAGAAAATTTACCTATATCTTTTTTTTAAAACTCTTGTTATTGTCAGACACTTTCAACAAAGGAATAATTTACATATTCTTTCTAAAAAAAAGTGTCTTTGGCCTACCTTGAATTTACTCATTGTTTTATAGTGTATACCCCTTGTTAAGCAGGTCTGTTTTCAATTTTACAAAGGTGTTATTTATAAGAAAATTAGTATCAGTCAACTGAATAAACACTTAACTAAAGAACAGGATAGAGTTAATCCTCTAATTTTAGTAGGAAGCTACAATGTTAAATATATATCTGTAGTGGAAAACTCCCAAACCTTTAGAAGTCAGGAATTCAGAAAAAAAAAAAAAGGTACAGATAATAAGCTGAAGTGTTCTTAACACAAGTTATCAGAATGCCCATGTCATTCAGGGAACATCCTGGGGTGGGAGCCCTTATATATATTCTCCCATTACTCTACTCCCAAGAGGGAGACAATCTCCAGAAATTATACCTAAAACCTCTTTATTCATTCCTCACATTCCCTTATGAAATTGTAAAACCCCTTTAGGTTTAGTTAGTACTAAAGAATCTGTTTGTTATCTAGTCTTTCTATGGCCAATTATTGCTCAACAATAAATATCCAATGAAGAGGACAGTAGGTTTTGCATTATTTTTTGGTTTTTTTTGGGGGGGTCCACACCCAGTGACGCTCAGGGGTTACTCCTGGCTATGCGCTCAGAAGTCGCTCCTGGCAGGCACGGGGGACCATATGGGGAACCGGGGGATCGAACCGTGGTCCGTCCTAGGCTAGCACAGGCAAGGCAGCAGGCACCTTACCTCCTGCGCCACCTCCCGGCTCCCTGGAGAGGACAGTAGGGGCTCTCTGTCCACAAGTCAGTTAGCCCCCTGACCTCCATGCTTTCTCTCTAGCATCTGTCTTGTTTTCTTAATCCTCATGGCGACTCTGCTTCAGACCCATTCACCTGGAGCAGGACTCGGCACCTAATCTTTTACATCATTTTCCCATTGGTCTGCCTGGATGCTAATTTGAATGGATATTATAATATTTCAAAGAATAGGAACACTAAGACATCCTCTTAGAAATAATAAGAATGCAGATGTCATTGGGGCCTGGGAAATAGCATGGAGGTAAGGTGTTTGCCTTTCATGCAAAAGGTCATTGGTTTGAATCCCGGTGCCCCATATGGTCCCCCGTGCCTGCCAGGAGCAATTTCTGAGCATGGAGCCAGGAGTAACCCCTGAGCACTGCCGGGTGTGACCCAAAAATCAAAAAAAAAAAAAGAATGCAGATGTCAAATATAGATGTTTAAAATAGGGTTCCTCTATCTAGAAATTTTCTGGAAGAAATAAAAACACAATTTGATTGGTAGTTTGAGAGGTTTAAAAAAAAGAAAAAAAAAGAACTTGCTTGAGGCATTATGAACACCAACTTCAAGGCCTCTAATTAGTGTGACAAAGTGACAGTTCCATCTTATGGTGGAACAAATAATGTTGCTTGTGAAATTCAAAAGTCTTATTTCCTCAGTGCATGGAGCAGGTTCTTCACAGCTTGGGGGTATCTCAGAATTAACAGAGACCAACTCCCATCTGCTTGCTGTTTCCTGGCTAGCAAATTCACCAAAATTTTCTGGCAGAGTCATTTCCAGCACGTCTTTTATGTTCACTCACAAAGTATAATGGGTCCGGCATCATGGCCCCATGATTCTGAAGGGAAATGGGCACTTTCCTCCTCACAATGGCCAACAGCAATTAGTATTCGGTGCTGTCTTATTCTCCCAGTGCCTTTGGCCCACCTCCATGACCCTTTTCCACATTGCTCCCATTAAAAACCATATCAAGGGGCTCCTATTCCTTTTTTTCAACTCTAATTAAAGGCTTCACAGAAAAGGATGGGACTGTATTTCACCAGGAGGAACAATGACCAGAATGAGGGGTGGGCACGCAGAACTTCTGTGTGATATGAGTACAGATTGTGAGTGATGTTTCCTGGGACCTGGATAAACACCAGTGAGGTTTGGAGTCCCTCAGAAATACAGGTCAGATAAATTCATTCATCCTAATTCTGTTCATTCATCCAACAATCCAGGTGTGAATATCACTTTTTGAGTTCCTATTAGCTGGTGAAGTCCTGCTAATTATCAGAATGAGAAGGAGACTGCCTCCGAACTGTAGAAATAAGTAAGGGTAGCGAAGGACTATCTTGAAATATGGCTAGAAAATGCATAGAAAGGACAGACAGCTTTTCTTCATGTTAACAATGGTTTTCTTTGCTCTGTATTTAACACATTTAATATGTATCTTGTATTATAAATCACCAGCCTGGAACATTCTGAGTGTTGTCTTGGAACTTGAACTTCCTCACCCTACCAGAACCTGATTTTTGTGATTGGAGATAAAATCTGTCACCACTCTAAGTCTCTGATCTGTATCTGTACTGCAGAGAGAGAGAGAGAGAGAGAGAGAGAGAGAGAGAGAGAGAATTCACAGGATTAGAAACAATGATATTAACATACTTGACACCTCAAACACTATGATAAAAGGCTGTTCTGGTAGCCAGAAGCCAGTGTCAGTGAACTTGCTGATTCCTGCTGCTCCCTTGGCCCATTCTTGCACTCTAGGATAATGTCCATTTGCCACCCCACCTGTAGATTCCTCTTTATTAGTCTCTTTTTTAATGGCATATGGCTTAGTGTCTGGGAATTGAGTCTTGCCTTTTGGTTTCAATTTGTTGGTGACTCAACCACTCAGTCTACTAGTCTGAGTTTGAGTTTTCCATTCTGAGAACTCCAATCTGAAATCATTTCTCTCTTCAAGCTACTTCAGAAAAGAAGAGGAATCCAAAGAATGGCATCCAAAGATCTTAATTCCTTTCCAACCAATTCCATGATGCAACCAGGAGTTACATCAGGATTGAGAGTAGATCTAAGGGAGGAAAATCCATATTCTGATCTCAAAGCCCAGGATTCCCAGGACAAGTTTGGGGGTTAGTGTTTGATTCTAAGCTGTGCCACCCTCTGCCTGGAATGAACATGAGCAGAATTGATAGGAGGGTGGGAGGTCCTTCCCTATGACATTAGGTTGCAGGCATGATGATCCCCAATGACTTATATGACACCCCAGGATCAAGCCCCTTGAAGAACTCAAAAGGCAAAGTCTAGAGCACATGGCACTTCAGAGCACCTCAAAGCACTTCTTCCTCTTTTATGCTGTGTGCTCATTCCATTGACTACCACCCTTATCTCTCCTTTAAATACAGAGTAGATGCTCTCCTCCTCTTTCCTGTCTAGTCCGAACTCTCTCTGCACCCCTGCAAAGAATTTCCTCCAGCATGGCATTGAATATCTCTTATTTCAGATTGGTGCACCATATGTAAATATGTCAGCTCCAGGAACCTCCATAGCATGTTTTCTTTCATCCAGTATTTTGGAAATTAAGACACATGCTCACATAGAATGCATTGTGGTGGTAGTAAGTTGGTGACTGTCCTGATAAATTGCTGTGCAGGAAGGACTGAGAGAATCAAAAAAATTTTTTGACAGGAAAGCATGCCTCCTCTGACCACCATTAGTTTCACTGGCCAAAGGTGTGCGGAGGGAAGCTTCTGTCTTTTCCTTTTAGAGACCTAATAATTTTAATAATAGGTAGGGAGAAATAGATTGAAGTCTTCTCTCTAGTCTTCCTGTTTTCATTTTTGTCCTTGGTTTAAAAGTTTAATCAAATCATCCATTCTAAAGATTATACACCATCTAGGTAGGTCCAATCACTGATCTAATAGATGGCCCCCTGTCTTGTATTCATAATGCCTTGGACAAAAAGGTGAAAATATAAAATTGTACTTAAAAACTCCCTTCCTTGGTATTTATAGTTTGAGGTAAGCTGTTTTATCCAGTTGCCATGTAGAATTAGTATTTACTGGACAAGATGTGTTGATTCAGGAGCTTGTCGGTAGAGTGCTGGCCCCAGGAGGGCCGTTTCAACTGGAGGGAAGGTTTCTGAGCAACACTGCATTCTGGAGACAATATATCAAACTGATAGATGCATGGTTGGAACGTGAAGAAACCCAGGGTGGAATTATGGCTCTCCTCACTTATTGCTTTGGTGCTAAGGAGCCTCTAAGGAATAGGTCTAGGATAAAAGGGGTTAACCAGAGGGGAAATAAAGCCTTCCAGAATTCAGTGTTACTGAAAGTGGGCAGAATGAGGAGTTATATGCACAAGATGTAAGAGAATCGACCTGTTTGGAAATATTTTACAATTTTGTGTAGTTAGGGTGTGACCGATGTAATGGAGCATCGATGTAATGGAGCACTTTGCGGGGGTAGGTGGGGGACTATCAATCAGAAGTGACTGGAAGATTATTGTTATTATAAAGCCTTCTTTGAAGCAGTTCACTCTCCTTTCTTAATAATGTAGCAATATTGGGGCCTGAGCGATGGTGCAGTGGTAGGGCGTTTGCCTTGCACGCAGCTGACCCAGGACAGACCGCAGTTTGATTCCTCCTTTGTCCCATATGGTACCCCGAGCCAGGAGCAATTTCTGAGGGCATAGCCAGGAGTAATCCCTGAGCGACACCTGGTGTGTGGCCCAAAAGTTAAAAAAAAAATAATGTAGCAATATTATTTGTAAGATTGGAAGATAGTCTGCAAATTAAAGATTCTGTTTTTCATTACTTACTTAAGCCAACTTTCATTTTACATTTGGATTGTCAATGACATCTTCTTGAGAGCAGAATTAGACTAACATTTATCATAAGAGGATTCTGATGTTCTGTTACACTTTACATGTGCAATTTGGTGCGGATTTTTGCTTAGGTTTTTTTTTTTTAATTTGTGCAATTGCTAGATATCAGCTGAAGAATTCATATCAATTAGTAAATCACTCTGGTTAAAACTATGTGTGTTTATAGATAAGATGTCAGCCTAAAAAGATATTACAGGGTCTTAATGCACTTGTCTTGCATGTGGCTGACTCCTGTTTGATTCGCCAATAACATACACGTTCCCCTGACCATTGCCAGTTATTCCCCAAACATCTCCCCTTCCCCAAAGCACCCATCTTAATGTTTTGAGCAATGTGATTTTTTTCACATGGAAGATTGTAGTTATTGAATCATTGACTCAAGGATGAAGCTGTTGGATCGTTATTGAGTCATTGGCTCTGGACAGTGTAAAATAGCATGTCCTACTTCTGTGCCATTTGTACTGAGAAAACTATTTCATGTCATTTCATCTTGCTTCATGCATCCATGTTATACTTATTGCTTGCACTTAACTGAGGTCTTTCCTTGGGTTTTACTCGCTGAGAAGATGTGCAGTGAGCACCACCCACAAAAAAAGAGCTCTGCTCTTTTCCAAATTCTACAAATTTACCCACCTCTCTGTTATCTGCAAACGTGGGTTTTTCCATTCATTTCTGTGAACAGCAGGGCTGCCTGATTGGGGAGGAGAATAAGAAAATGTGTGAGGTCCTGAGCACATGGAAAAGAGCAGACAATGTGAGTAAACTTCCAGCAACAAAGCTTCAAGCCGGGCATCAGTCAGTTTTATGATATTCTGGAAAGTCTCATTCTTTCTGGGACACAGAAGGAAGAAACTAGTTTATTCCAGTCCTGGTGGCATACCCCTGGTCTCTTGGGTTAGTGCTCTTTTTTTCAGACCCTCCTCCCCAATCTCCCTCACCACCATCATTGATTTTTGCTCATAATCTACCTATAATAAGACCTTCCTTTGACATGCCTCTCTGGTCTGGATTGTTGAGAAATAATGGTGACTATCCACTCCGTTCCCCCTTGTTTCTCTTCCCCTATTTTTTCTCAGGGTGTTTAGCACCTGTTGTGTCAGGATCCTGGTCCTGACTTGTGAGTTCCCTGGGGATGGGCCTATGTCTCTTCTCCCTGATATGGTTATGCTGTACCCAAAATATGCATTCCCCTTTGCATGGAGGAGACATTCATAAATGAGGAAATTATTGATGAAGTCCAAACCTTTAGAGCTGATGAATGAAATTTATAATCTAAGCCTTCCTTTCCCATCACTGGTTATTTAAGTGTCTCATTGTTCAGAGCAGATTTCCTGAGATTGGAAAGTATCTAAAACTCACACACTGCAAAGGTCCAGCTAGGTACGAAAGAAAGCATAAAGAAAACATGGTAGAGCCAAGAATAGGGCTGGAGTGGTTGATTCATTGCATTTCAGGCTTCATCCGTAACTCTAAAAAACCCAGTATTTCTAGGAATATCCCTCAAAATAATTTTTTAGAAAGTTTCCTAGAGCTAGAAAAATAGCACACTGTAAGATGATACCTAGCTACCAACCGCAAACAAAGGTTCTGCCCCAACTTCCTTCTTCCTAAAACCTCTTCTTTTGATATGTAAAAGCCCACTGAATAGTACTTTTGTCTCTCTTGACCTGACCCTTCTTGGTATTGGGAATTGATTTTAATAAAGTAAGAAGAGATCTGACTTTTGGCTGGGGCAGAGAGCATGAGACAAAAGGCCACAGATGTTATGATCATCCTTTCCTGACTGACTTGGTTGATTATTTTTTCACCACTACCCTACTTCAGATCCGGCTGCATGGGAGTTAGAAATATGGTGCTAGGGCAATCTCACAACTGTACCAGGTGAGCCACTTGCCTTGTATGTGACTCTCCAGGGTTTGATCCCTAACACATTATAGTTCCCCAAACCTGCCAGGACTGATGCTTGAGCACAAAAGCCAGGAATAAGCTCTGAGCAATGCCAGATGTGATCCCAAAACAAAACAGAAATATCACTGCTATTTACTTTCTTTTAGTTTTATTTTTAAATCTCTTCTACTTTATTAATGGCCTCTTATTTATATAGATATATATTTAATATAAATATTATATTTATATTATAAAATATAATATATAATGTATTATAAAATAAATACATGTATATATACATACATAAATATATTTATAATCTTTGGTAATTGGAATTTATAATATAAAGATTAGAATGTTTTCTGGAAGTTATGGTAGTACTTGAATTATCTAAGAGAAGTTTAAATTTATCCAAACTTATAATGGTAATAATAAAAAGAGTAGTAAATTATAATTACCTAGGCCCCAAATAGATTCTTTATTGATATTATCTTTATACCAGTCTGCTCTTCCTCATTTCAAAAATGACAAACATCAGCCCCATGTGGCTGGTGAACTCTTACTCCCTCTAAGCTTTGTTTGCTTTTGAGTTCCTGGTTCAGGAATGCAGTAGGTTCTATTTTGCCAAATTCATTCCTACCATACATGTAGGAAAAATGAATTTAGTGACCCTATGTTCACGAAACATTTTTACTGCTGTCAGCTTTCGTTTCTCAGCCCTGTTAGTCTTTCTGGCATGACTGAATTTATTTTCCTATTGGATTATACTATACAGGGATGCTGAATTCTGGACAGAATTACCAGAGAAAGAACTAGACTAGCCAAACATATAGACATTCTCTGACTTGTAAGGTGTTGGGGATGTAGACATTTTCACTGTGAGAAGGTCAATTGTACAGAATCCAAGAGGAAGAGTTTTAATTTTCTCTCATGTATGAGAGATCATGCTGGCTTAGCTTATAGGTCACTGTCAATCAATCATTGGCATCTATCATTAGAATCATTAGTACAATATTTGTTGCTTCCTGTCATCAAAAAAGGACACTTCCATTGTATTCACAAGTGACAATGTGACAAAAGAGATGGTAAATGATAGAGGTAGAACCAAAGTCTGGATTATGGCATGGTCTGCTTGATTGTTGTACCAAAAGTGAAATTGAAAAAGGGCTTTCACAGACTTACTCCATGCTGTCCTCCCTACTTTCGACATCATCTGTTCGACCAGCTGATGTCCATGTAGGAATGTGAGGACTGTTCATCGGCCTTCCTTTTCCAGGGCTGGCCTGGGAAGATGGGATCCTGAAGTCACCCGTGTCACTGTGCAGAAACAGAGCCATAAGGAAGAGCTGCACGTCAGAAATGGAAATGTTAAATGTGATGGGCTGTGTGGAACATTGTTGTTGATCATGAGAAGCAAGTGGTGCCGGTTCTGAAGTATTTCCATTCCGTCCAGCATATGTTGTTGCAGTTTTCTCTGCTCTAATTCATCTGTGTTTGTCGACAGCTCCAGATGGCACGCTGCCTCCCAGGCGTTCATCTGCCATGCCGACCAGTCTTCAGGTTGTCTGGTCCGCACCAGCTCACAACAGTGCTTTGGGCAAACCCAGATCCCTGATCCAGATAAGATGGGCCTCTCTAGCTGCCCAGGTTTCTAGAATATTCCAGAGCATCTGCCTGCCCGTTCTCTTCACTGCCTGACATGTAGACAATATTGACATCACTTGCATTGCCTCAATAGTCATGCAACAGGATTTCCCTGGCAAATTTACCTTTCTAAAAAAGTCTACGGGGGCCCAGGAGATAGCATGGAGGTAAGGCGTTTGCCTTTCATGCAAAAGGTCATTGGTTCGAATCCCAGTGCCCCATATGGTCCCCCGTGCCTGCCAGGAGCAATTTCTGAGCATGGAGCCAGGAGTAACCCCTGAGC
>PVKC010041430.1:0-12141 GCA_004027635.1 Crocidura indochinensis | reverse complement strand
CACAAAGCTAATCTCATTAATGACAAGGAAGACAAGATTATTAACATAATGAGGCATAATGAGACTCATGTACAAAATAAGTTAATGCAATATATTTTAGATATCTTAGTTGAAAACCTATGTAAATGAGAGTAGGCACTATATTATTTTGTATTAAATGATTTTATTGTATTTATGTACATAGTTAATGTTATATATCTGCCGTTATCATAAATTGACTTTCATAATTTTTTAATAAATGAAATTTAGAGAGATGTAAAGAGAGAGATAGACAAATAGAGAATCTCGGGTGATAATAAAGGCATCTACAGAGTAGATATAGTAGAGAAAGGCAGATAGTTAAGAGAGAACACAGGCTTGGAAAAAACTTCCATACCACCAAATTGTCCTAGCCTGGAGCTCTCAGCCTACAAAAAAATTAATCTGGCTTGTCTCAGGGAAAGCTTTGCATTGTTGCTGATCCTTTCATTTTCTTACCACAACCTTTAGATTCTTCTGTAGCTTTCCTTTCCTGTGGGGATTCACCCTTCTCTAGTAGGGTCTCTGTTACAGCATCTGAGTGCTTTTCAGTTTTTCCAGCTCCAAAGAGCTAAGGATTTTTTTTTTTACCTCAAATGAATGTACTCTTCATGCTTTGTTCAGCATGCAGTTTCTTCTTCAGATTTATTATTTTCAAAAAAAATATTATCATCATCTATCTGTTTGAAACATTTCCTCCTACCAGAAACTTCACTAACTTAAATTTTTAATGGGTATAGAGATACAGGTTCATTTTCTGTATGTTTTTCATGCTGACAAAAGCCACAGGTGCTACCTATGTGACATAGTTGAATATTAAGATTAATAGTGGGAGGGAAAGGTTACAGAAGTTGATTTTATATTTTTGTTTTTAATGTAAAGAGTCCTGATTTACAAAGTTATTGATGGATGAATCTTGGGTGTACAATATTCCAACACCAGTCTCTCCACCAGTTTCAACTTCTCTCTATCGTGATCCCTTCCACACTCCCTCTTCCCCAACCTGCCACCTTGACAGGCACATTTCAAAGTTCATATTTGTTTTATAGTTGAATCTTTACCTCGGAGATACAGCTATAGTTATAGTTACAGCATTTTCCCACATCACCAATATAGCCCTGATTCCTGATTACCCATTACTTTCTTTCCCACTCATTAATTTTTCTTCTCTGTCCTTTCCTCCCAATATTCTGAGGTCAAGAGTGATCTAGGCAACCCCTTTTACTACATTATATGTTCTCATCCAATTATTTTATATAAAAAAGTAAAATAATTCTGTTTGTCCTTCTAGCTTATTTCACTCAAGATGATTTCTTTCCATTCAATTAAAACAGGTTGTAGCAAATTTCTTGATGTTGTTGTCCCATGATGCTGCTCAGTATTCTACTGTGTGTATATAACACATCTTTATAATTCATTTATGTGTAATAGGACACTTAATTTAATTTCTTATCTTAGCTATTGTACCAATATTGCAATGAGTAATGGCATACATGTACCCTTTGAATAAATTTTTTTCACTTGGGGGTCAGATGACCTAAAGTGGAATTACTGATTCATATGAAAGTTCAATTTTAAGTTTACTAAGAAGTCTCCATATTGCTTTCTATAGCGGTTGAACCAGACAACAGTCTCACCAGCAGTGGCTGAGAGTTCCTTTTTTTACCATATCTCTGCCAACAGAGAATGTTTCTATGTTTTCACTCATTTAGATAAGTGACATCTCGCTGGTGTGAGAAAATGATCAAGGAGTCTATTCCCAAGGATTGCATTGGGAGAGATTCCCATTCTCTATATCTGTCACTAGGTATCTTTCACACTACCCCAAAAGTTCTTATCATTCAGTCCCAACTTTCCAATTTGTCCAGGTTTTTTCTTTATTTCCCTTAGGACTTTCTTTGACTCCACAGTCTTTTTTAGTACTAAGATATTCCATTTTCTTGCTTTTGATACTTCTTTTTAGCCATCCAAATTTCCCTACTAATTTCTAATTTTATTGCATTATTGTTACATAGAATAATCACTTAGCTATTGCTAATTCAAGATTTTATCAAAAAAATTATTAGTAGCTATTCAAGTCCCACTTCCCCAACTACAATGTCCAGGAAAAAAGGTAAGTAATAATTGAACCAAAAACTCCTTTCAGCTGAGAACTGATTGTGGTCAATATGGAACTGAAATTCAATTGAATTAAAATTGTAGACAATTTAAGGGTTTCAAATAAATTCTAAAAAGATATTTCCATCTTTCCTTCCTCTCTCCTTCCCTTCTTCCTTCCCTCCCTTCATCTCTCCTTCTTTCCTTTCCTCTCTCCTTTCTTCCCTCCTTTCTCGTTCCTCCTTCCGTCCTTTCCTCCTTCCTTTGTTCCTTTCCTTACTCCTTCCTTCTTTCCCTCCTACCTCCTTTTCTCCCTTCCCCCTTCTTTCCTTCCTTTCATCCTTCCTTCCTTCTTTCTGTCTTTTGATCTTTCTCCCCTCCCTTGCTTCCTCCCTTCTTTTCTTCCATTCTTCCTTCTTTCCTTCCTTTCTTTCCTATTTCCTTCCTTCTTTCTTTCCTTTCTTCCTACTTTTTCCTTCCTTTCCTCCTTCTTTCCTTCCTTTCTTATGTCCTTCCTTCTTTCTTTCCTTCCTTCCTTATTTCTTTCTTTCCTTCCTTCTTTCCTTCCTTCCTTCCTTATTTCTTTCCTTCTTTCTTTCTTTCCTTCCTTTCTTATTTCCTTCCTACATTCTTTCCCTTCTTCCTTCCTTCCCTCTTTTCTTCCTTCCTTCAATATTTCTTTCCTTCCCTCTTTCCTTCCTTCCATATTCTTTCCTTCCTTCTTTCCTTTCTACCTTCTTTCCTTCCTTCCATCATTTTTTCTTCCTTCTTTTGTCCTTCCTTCCATGCTTCTTTTCTTCCTTTCTTCTTTCCTTCCATATTTCTTACCTTTTTCTTCCTTCTTTTTTTCCTTCCTTCCATGTTTCTTTCCTTCCTTTCTTCTTTCCTGGTTCCACATTATTTCCTTCCTTCATTCTTTTCATCTTTACTTCCTTCTTTCCTCCTTCCATCTTTCCTTCCATCATTCTTTCCTTTCTTCCTTCTTTCCTGTTTACTTCCATCTTTCTTTTCTTCCTTCTTTCTTAACTTCTTTCCTTCCTTCCTTTTTATCTCCTTTCACCTTTTCTTCCTTCTTTTCTTCTTTCAGCCTTCCTTCCTTTCAATCTTCTTTTCTCTTTTTTTCTGTCTAAAATGTCACATTCTATACCTTGTATTTTCAGTCAAGCACAAGGACTTGCAAACTTTATGCAATAACATTGTTGAAAGCTCTTAAAAAGGCAGCAGAGTTTAGCTCTCAATACAACTGAGATATTTTGTAGATTTATAATACATTTAGATTTTAAAGAAAAGTCAATTAACAATATTCTAAGAAAAAGGAGACACATTGTATGGAAGCTTAAAGTGAGGTATATTCTGGCAGAAGAAAAATTGGGGCTGAAGATCTCTAGGAATGAGTAGTTGATGTAAAGAAGATATGTGACTAAATCAGAAAAGACTTGAAGGGATCTAAATAAATTTGTGTAGATTTGATGTGATTAAAAATTATGGGCTTTGAAAATTCTGAAATTATTAGTCCTGTGATGGCAAAAACTAGAGGATTACTGATGGTGTTTGAACAGGAGAAAAACATAAAAATTTTGCTAAATGATACATTTCTGATTTTGTGAAAAATATGTTATGCACTCTTAAGAGTGTGGATCTACTTAAAAGGCAGTAATAATGTTAGTTAAGTGCTGTTATAGCACAGACTAGAATTCCCAAAGAGTTATTTAGATATTTTTTTCCTTCTTCTCTTTCCTTTTCAATGACTGAAGACCATATACATACCTATTTGTGATGCTCATACATCTGGATTTAGTGCTATCCAAGAATTGAACATTTTACTTGTGATTCTCAAGTATATTATTTGTAGCATTCACTCTGGAGCACAATACTCCCACATCTTTGAATACTGTGATCACACATGTCTGGTGGACCAGAATTAGCACACTTAGCTCCCAGTAAAGCTGCCAGTATCACACTCGGCACATATGGGAGGTACCAAGAATTGAACTCAGACTCATACTTGTAGAACAGGCACTTCTGTCACTGAACCAGCTCTAGGCCTCCACTCTGTCCTTTTGTAAGACACAAATAATAGGCAACATTTTGTCTTTAAAGACACAAATCTCACTCACAGCGGCACATAAAAAGGCTTTGTTGTGTATACTTTGTAATGGAGTGATCTCTCATCCACCCTCAACCTCTTCGTTACTTCAGGGATTTTGAGAATAATATGATTTCCAGAAATGTAGGAATGACTCCCTTTAATATAACTAGGGAGTATAAGAATTCTCCCAAGTGCACAAATGTGATTCTTGAGGTAGCCTGAATTGCTAACCATATCCTTTATCACCCTAGTTTGTCTGCTTCTACATACTTTTGATTATTTTCTTATAACATCATTGTTCCTCTCGAAAGACATAAATGGTTGAATGCACCATGTTCTAAACATCTTTTTTAACCAACCAATCAGATCCTGCTAAAACAGAAGACAACCCAAAACTTTTAGCCTATTGCTCTACCCAAGCTTTCTAAAATCAGGAGGCTTCACTAAATTGCCTTCTCTTTACTCTTTTGGCTCTCTTAGACTTGCATTTCTCCAGAAATTCCATCCCCAGCAGGCAATATTACTTAATTACAGATATTTGTCTACCAGTTTTAAGTAAGCTTTTCTAATTGCAACAGTTTCACATCACTTTTTTTGTGTGTTGATAAGTTATTTAAACACCATGAATAATTCAAAATCATGTTTTGAATTGTTAATCAGAATAATGAGAGGAACAGTTCAACACCAACAATTTGACATGCAGTAGAGTTGGGAAAAGGCCCTGAAACAATTTTCTTTAAATAATTTGAGACTCCACTCTCAAAGTAACATTAGAAATACCAAAACAGAAGGTTTGGGGTTCAGAAATAAAGCACAACAGGAAGCGAATCCACTTACCTTGTATAAATTGAACCAATCCAGATTTGATCACCCAGCATCCTCTTTGGTCCCCCACGTATCACCAGTAGGGATTCCTGAGTTCAGATCCAGAAACAACCCTTGAGTATCGCTAAACCCCCTCCCTCACCACAAACACACATAAGCAAGAAGGTGTATTGCTTCTAAAGATGTTTTTCCAATAGCACCATCTAGACCAGTCCATGGCACTTAATAGGCATTCTAAAACTGCCTGTTGGTCTTCACCCATGCTTGCCATCTTACTCACAGAGAAGTAGCCTAGCTCCACAGCTAATCTTGAAAAGAACGTGCAGCCAATGAATCTTCCCGGGTAAACCAGTTAGAGTTGACAACTCTGAAACCTTTTCAAGATGCAGGCAGACATACTTCCCTTTTTGCCTGAAGGCACAGTTGCTTGCAGCCATACCCATCACATTTATCATAGAAATGGTGCAACTCCACAACTGAGCTTCAACAAACTGCCAAGCCACCAAGTCATTCTAGCTCCATAGCTCCTGGACCACCTTGCTTTTATGCCAGGCTTCACAACTCTTCCGATTTTCATAAAATCACAGCAAATCTGATAGTAAAGTTGTGTAGAAAACTAAGTTCAACTAGCAATAACAATAACACAGAAGGCTCAACTAGCAACAACAACACCCAGACAATGACTTTAATAATATCTTTGTGAGGTATAATGCTTTTCACCAATTGACTGTTTTTGGTCTACGTTTTGATAATCCAATTTGCTTTTGCGTTGTAACGAATGATCTGAAGTAAATATTGTGTACCTGCTAAGGGGACAGGCTAAAAGTACTGGGTGGGAAATTGAAAACAATGGTGGAGAAAAGGTCACATTGGTGGTGGAAGTGGTATTGGAATGATATTGGAATTAACATTTGATGCCTGAAACAACTTTATTATAACAATGTGGTAAATCAAGATATTACAAGAAAAAAATCTAAATGTTTGTTTCATAGAATTATATTACACTCTCCTGAATAGACCCAGTAATTGTCTTCTCTTCTTTTTTCCCTCTGTTCTATTTCCTACATTTTATCACCAAGTCTCTCTCTTTTTTAGCTGAAAATAACACCTTACCTTAGCACTAGGAACTGATAAAGTTCTATTCCTTAATTGGTAGACAGCACTCTTTATTGTATTCAAGGATATTTTTTATTCCCAACCAGTCTATTAAAAGGCATATAGAAATCACTCTACATAACATTTTATTTTGGTTGAGAAATTGAATGAAAGAAAATTTCATAATAGAAGAAAACAAGAAGCACTAAAAATGTATGCTACCATGTTCAATAGCCTTCTGAACTCCCAGTCCAGCTCAGTCCTCATTGTTTTAAGTATTGGCATAATTATGATTCCTTTTATAGCATTAGTACATATTTTGAATCGAACAGACTCTCTTGTCTCTTCGTTATGTTTAGAATTCTGGTTGATTTTTATATTTTAGTCTGGGTCAAAAATTCCTTGTTGGTGACTATGAGAAAAAACTCCATAAGATCCTTAGTTCCTTAGCTAATTAAAAGCAGTTTTCATAAGATCCTACACTATAACCTTATGTCTGAAGACCCTTGCCAACCAATAATTAAAAGGTAAGCTTTAGAACCAAAGTAAAACATTTTAAAAAATAAGAAAACAAGTCCTAATCACTTCTCTGCTTGACTTTTTAAAACATTCCCATTTTCAAGACCAAGAATGTTCCTCTGTGGTATAGTACATATATGTCTTATTATGTAACTCTTGCACACACACACACACATGCTTTCTCTAACACACTCTTTTTCCTTACCTTCTCTTTCACAACTCTCTCCTCACCCTCTCTTTCACATTCTCTCTCTATCCTCTCTCTTTCACACACACTCTGTCTCTCTCTACTCTCTTGCCCTTAGTACATCAGACCTTGCACAGCTTCTCAGAGGAGAACCCAGTCATGATCTTTATTTTTGAATTATTTTTGTTATATTATAGCATGATTATATTTTGATGGCTTAGCTAAAAATTCTAAAATTACTTGATGAACAATATTATTGGAAACATACTTAGTGATTCTAGGTCTTCGTTGACAGCTCTTGGTTACTACCCTATAAGGTCATGTGCAGTTATGATATTTGCATGTTTGCATGCTGGCCCAATACAACCTGGGTGCAAGGACACTGCCTTACAATTAATCATAGAAAGCTACTGACTGCATTTAAATTTGTACACAGAAGAGAACTATTTATGCGCTATTCATGCAGAATTGATGAATTACCCTCTTCCAATAATTGAAATCCAGAGATTTATAATAAGCTAGACCTAAAATTCAGCATTAAAGAATTGATTTTTCCACCTTCACTTTGCAAATTTGTTTCTTTTTTTATATAGAAGAAACCTATAAATTCAACCTGGTGCTGAAACAGTAATAAATTTAAAAAAAACTAAAATTATCATAATTTATCATGTCACCAGGCACTATTTATCACTTCAATTTATAGAGAGGCATCTGATAGTTTGACTGGAAAAGAATGAGGTAGCTGAAGGGTGCCTGACATTTGATTTGTTTCCATTAATTTGTGGAACTAGAGAAATAAAAATTTTAACAGCCACAAATTACTCTGGTGACATTTTATCTGTTTTAAACATTTTTTAGCAGATTGACAGTAGAATATCCTATTTCAGTACACTCCATCTAAAACACCTCATTTGCCATGGAACGAAAGACAGATATTGGTGAAGAGGCTATTTTTTGAAAGCCAGAAAGCAACTGATCCACATCATTGCTGATGGGAGAATGTGCCTTAATGATTCATATTTTCATTCTATTCTACTGTGAAGAGAATCTATGCAATATATAATCCAGAGCTTCATAAAAGACCCTGACTCATGAAATAGAAAGACAAGTTCTCTTTCTTATAATGCTTTCAACAAGGAAATATTTCTTTTTTTTTGGTTTTTTTTTGGGGTCACACCTGGCAGTACTCAGGGGTTACTCCTTGCTCCATCCTCAGAAATTGCTCCTAGCAGGCACGGGGGACCATATGGAGCACCGGGATTTGAACCGATGACCTTTTGCATGAAAGGCAAATGTCTTAACTCCATGCTATCTCCCGGGCCCCAACAAGGAAATATTTCAATCAGAAATTCATTGTTCTCTTAACATTTACTCATGAATACCCCATTAATATGTAATTTTTAAAATCATTCATTTGATTAGATACCAAAAATGTGCATATCAAGTTTTCAATTCATTAGAATGAATGATCTAGTAAAACTGTGATATAGGTTTTAATAGCAATTTAAGTTCATTCATAGAAAACAAAAATACATTTATCAATAATTACAAAAGCTGGTCCATGTCTGACTAGACAATAAATTGTACCCAAAGATGATCTGGTTTATGTATCAAATTATTGGGGGGCAAAGTAATAACACAGTGAGGCATTCACTGGCATGAGGCTGACCCAGGTTCGATCCTGGGCATCCCAGATGGTCCCTGCCAGGAGTGATTTCTGAGTGCAGAACCAGGAGTAACCTCTGAGTACTGCCAGGTGTAACCCAAAAGATTATATATATATATATATATATATATATATATATATGTATATATATATGGGGGGGTATTTGGGGGGGGGGTGGGTCACACCCAGCAGTGCTCAGGGGTTACTCCTGGCTCCATGCTCAGAAATTGCTCCTGGCAGGCACAGGGGACCATATGGGGCACCGGGATTCGAACCGATGACCTTTTGCATGAAAGGTAAACGTCTTACCTCCATGCTATCTCCCGGGCCCCTATATGTGTGTTTATATGTATATATTGTTTCACCCCAAAGGACATATCATTTATATTATTTTTACTGTCCTACACAGTAATTTCTACTTTTACAGTGTGTAGAATTGCCTAACCTATTGTACATAGAGAGCCAAAGATAAAAATCCTCTGGAAATTTAGATAATTCCCTAGTAGAAACTGACTATATTCCACTGAAAAAAGATCAGTGTCAGTAACATTATCTAAACTTAACTGTCATAGAAAATACCATAAAGTCGGTGATATAAACTACAAAGATTTATTTCTATAGTTTATAGAGTTTGATAAATTCAATATGAGTGACTACAAAATAAAATTAGGCAGCTGTCTTCTTTCTGTTTTACTCCATATCTCCACAGGAATAATTTTTTATAATATAATATCTTATATTATATGGATATTGGTTTGAGCATGAATAACACAATTTTAAGTCTTTATTTAACTCTAATGACCTCCTCAAAGACCTCTTTTCAAACTCCAGCACTTCAGGAGTTAAGACTTCAGCATATGGGTGGGGTAGGGCAGGGGAAGAGAATGAATTCACAACCAATGCCTTATGTCTATTTCCACTTTCCAGTTTAGCTTTCTTAACAATCCACACCTTCGGCAAGATAAATAGAACATGGTCTCTGCTAGAACTCAAATGTGGAGAAAAATGAAGACACTGGAAGGAGTTTAAAGAAAAATCATAAGAGGAAATGCATTGAACGCACATGAAAGAATTAATTAGACAGTCTAAATCAGAAAAGGAAAGTTTGTGAGACAGAAAGTCCTAGAGCTCACCCACTCTGGTCAGTACCCTCTCCTAAAGTTCCAGGGCTTTTTAATGAACAACTCAGGAAATTAATTGTTAATGACAAGTGTGAGGTCCACTATCTCATTTGACTGTGTGCAGCAAGCCCCTCCTAAATACTACCTTGAACGCACAAAATCACTCTCCTGTTTTAGGCAGGAAATGATTTGGTTGTGAAAGTTTGTTTGCTTGCTCAAAAAGTCACTGCTAGAAAATGTCAATACTAACATTCAGTCTACTTCTGTTTGGTTCAATTGCATTTGACTCAGTCTGCAATAAAAAGTTTAATCTATAAATGTTTTATTCTTGGTGAGGCACCACATAATTCTCATTATTCTCTTCCTGAATTCCTAATATGTGGATAAATAGCACATTACCCTTATGCAAAGATAGAACTTTTTTTTTTTTTTTGGTTTTTGGGCCACACCCGGTGACGCTCAGGGGTTTCTCCTGGCTATTCGCTCAGAAGTCGCTCCTGGCAGGCACGGGGGACCATATGGGGAACCGGGGGATCGAATCGCAGTCCGTCCTAGGTTAGCGCAGGCACCTTAGCTCCAGCACCACCGCCCGGCCCCCAAGATAGAACATTTTAATTTGGTATGATTGTGTTGGTTAATTTGAAGGTCTTAGAAGGCTATTGTTATTAGTGGGAAAAATACTAGCATTCACAGATCTTATACACTACCTACAAAATTATAACACATAGAACCTTACTTTCAGAGTTAAAGAAATATGTAGTGACATTCAACATATATCAGTTACCTGGCTCCATTGTTTGAGATAGAAAGACAATGAGAGAAACAGGATCTCTGTGGATGAGATCAAGAATTTTTCTCTTGAAATATTTTTCTGGCTTTTCCATAATATGTCCAAGCAGATATGTCAATAAGAGAGTAGAGGGATAGAAAATCAAATTTTCAGTCATCATCATAAAGTAGTTATTTAGTATGATAAGCAAAGCCATGTCTCTTGAATAATAGTCCTCTGCAAAAGTAATATACAAATAACAAACAAGCCTGACAATTATGGATAAGTAATTAAGTTGTTAAAATATTCAAATAATTATCTACTAATTGATTTAATGTTCCTTCCATGAGTCTCCCAAGGATTTTCTCCCCCAAAACCCAATCAGCAGCATCTCTGTGCCTGCCCATCACCTGGATATGAAAATTTGTGCTTGTCAAGAAAGTGAACATTCAGATCAGTCTTTCTTTGTACCATACCATCTAGAATATTTTAAATACCAAATATGATTCACAAATATTTCTTGAACACTTGGCATATGCTAGCTTCCATGTTAACTTGGAAACCAAATAGAGAAATAACTTTCTTCCATTGCTTTATTTGACCCTCAAAATCATCCTTTGCAACAAATGTTAATGTCATCCCCGTCAGACCATTGAAAAGGTGAGGAACTAAGATGCCATTGACTGGACCTAGTACCAACTAGAGAATGATTGGCTTCAAACCTAAGAATAGACCATCTTACCAGGAGCTTCTATAACCTTCTGCTTACCTATCTTTGGAGAGCATTGACTTGGGCTGTGGCCATGTCAATGGTAAGGCAAGAACAAGAATGAAATCAACAAATTATAACAATTTAATTTTTGTTGTGACATTTTATGTATTTTAGATGACATTCATGTCAGGAAACCATAATAGAAATGACTAATGTCATTAAGCTACATGCAAATTATGAACATTACTTGATGTTTACTATCTGTCAAGATTCAGTGCAAAAGATAGAAGTTACTATAGGTAGCAACAAAGAATAAATGCTTTAAAAATATGTCTAGAGGCTGTAAAATGTTGACTCCAACTTTCTAACATTGAAACTGTAATGCATTAAATGAACTAAGTTCAATCAATGGAGACTGAGAAAAGTATTAATATGGGGCCAGAGTCATTGCACAGTGGATTGGGCATTTGCTTTGCACATGGCTTGCCAGGTTCTATTGCTGCCATCCTCTACAGTCTTCAGAGCCTGCTTGGAATGATTTCTGAGTATAGAGCCAGAAGTAATCCCTGAGTGTCTTGGGGTATGGCCAATCAAGGTAAAAAAAAGTATTAATACAATTTCATTTCTATATTTGATTGTTTTTAGTAAAGTCAACATAGTTTTGGATAGAACCGCTTGGATTAATTGCTATTATTTATGTGAAATTGTATTTCAAAATTGAATGATGAGCGAATAAACATCTTTTTGCATTGTGAAAAAATTAAAAGATAAAGGAGAAAAAAAGAAAATGCAATGCGGAGGTCAATAAATTGCTGACAATTCAAAACCACCTCACAAAATAGATGTGAAACCCATCCATCACTAATCTTTATTTCTGTTCCAGCCTGATTGGCCATCAATACACTGCTGTCTTTTTCCCTGATCATAGCAGTTCATTAGCTGACCAAATCTTTTCCACTGTCAGGTTCCTAATTGCAACTGAGTCAAGACGATGTCATATTTTTAGTTTATCAATTTCTCTAGATATAAATAGGATATTGAAA
>PVKC010041429.1:0-12150 GCA_004027635.1 Crocidura indochinensis | reverse complement strand
ATATACACACACACACACACAACCAAATCCAAACTGAAAACAGTGTCACCATGGGTCTGGAGAGATAGTAAATAGATAAGACATTTGCCTGGCAAGCAACCAACCCAAGTTCCATCCTTAACACCCCCACAGAGTTTCCTAAGTGCCCCTCCCTTCAGTGATCCCTGAGCTCAGAGGCAAGAGTAAGCCCAGATTCATTGTCAGGAGGTGTGCCCCCCCCAAAAAAAAACAAAAGGTTTAAAAAAAAGGAAACAAACAAAAAGGAGTCATAGGAAAATCTGGAGAACTGGACCCTGAGATCTGATGGGGTGTGCTATTGGATAAATAGCCCATAAGGCATGGACACCGCCAGAAGCCACACTACCTGGGCATCCTCCTGCCTTTCAGCAGGTTTCTTACTCTCCCTGCTAGGCTGGCGTCATTCACATTGGGAAATCATAGCCCCTAGGCCAATGGACTGAGCTCACCTCTGGGAAATGCTGGACACAGCATCCACTTTCCCAGTCCGGTTGCATGAAGGAGATGGTAGAGGGGAGGCTCAAAAGCTCAAAGGCTCCCCTTTCACTCACACACTCCCCTGCCTCCTCCAGTCGCCATCTGTACCAGGTCAGAGCTGGAAGATTTCCTGAGCGAAGCCGTGTGCATGAAGGAATTCGACCACCCCAATGTCATGCGGCTCATTGGTGAGGGAAGGACCAATTTCAGGGAGGGGGGTGTCTATGGAAGCCTCACTAGTGGGAAGCCTGCCAACAGCTGATCCCAAGATCAGACCTCTCTGGGCTTCCCGCTCCATCAAAGTCAGAGCACTGCTCCCCCCCACACACAACCCCCCTTCTCTCCCTCACTTAGGAATGTGACCTCTGACCTTTCCAGAAATAGCTGAGGTCCTCAGGAGGGCTCGGGAACCATCCCTGGGAACCAGGCTGGAAATGGCTTCTCTGAAGCTTGTTCCATGCCACCCCCTTGGACCCCCAAGTAGCAGTCTGGAGGGAGGGAGAGAGCCAGAGAGTGGGAGAGGGGTGACTTTCGGTATGGTGGGCCAGCCCTGACCTGGTGCTTGGGGTGGGGCTTAGGTGTCTGTTTCCAGGGTTCGGAGCGTGAAGGCTTCCCTGCCCCTGTGGTCATCCTCCCCTTCATGAAGCATGGAGACCTGCACAGTTTCCTCCTCTATTCTCGCCTCGGGGACCAGCCAGTGGTGAGGGCCTTTGGGTGAAAATGAGTCCCCTGGGATGAGCCGAGCCCTGAGCTGGTATGTGGGAAGACCAGGGTGGCCTGCCTGGAGTTGGCTCTCCCTTCACTGGGGAGGCCTGGTCACATGCAAGTGAACAAATCCATCAAAGAGGACTGGAAAGATAGTACAGGGTGTTCCTCTCAGGCTGCTGATCCCAGTTCAATCCCCAGCAGTGCCCCAAACAACCTTCAAACACAGAGCTGAGAATGACTCAGAAAACAAACAGCTAACCTAGCTTACTTCAGGGCTGCTGTGGGGAAGGAAGGGCAGTGAGATGAAGGAATGAGAGAGTGGCCAGGCAGCTCAATTGTCAGGGCTGGTCTTGGGGGAAGAGCTGCAGATGGGGGGTGGATCTGGCTGAGAGAATCCCAAGTTAGTGAGCACTGCTGTGTGTGTGTGTGTGTGTGTGTGTGTGTGTGTGTTTGTGTGTGTGTGTGTGAAGGAGCTGGGCTTACCTGCCTGTCAGGAAGGAGACACTGGGGCCCTGAACAATAGTACAGCGGAAAGGGAGCTTGCCTTACATGTGGTTCAATCCCTGGCATCCTATGTGGGCCCAGAGTGCAGAGCTAGGAGTAACCCTTGAGCACTGCCAGGTATGGATACAAAACCAAAAATAAAGGAAGACAAAAAAACAAAAGAAAGGAGGCCCATGGATGGCAAGGTACTGTTGGGGTGGAGTAGTCGGGTCTGAGCAGGAGAGGCTTGAGGGACACCTAGCCCAGGGCTAGACTCAGGGCTCCCTGGGAAGACTATAAGGCCAAAATGGGCATTTCAGGAAGGGAAAGAGGACAGGATAAGAAATGGATCTCAGGTATTTAAAACACCTCTATTTCCCGCTATCCTCCCACTGCCCCAGTTCCTGCCCACACAGATGCTCGTGAAGTTCATGGCTGACATTGCCAGTGGCATGGAATATCTGAGCACCAAGAGGTTCATCCACCGGGATCTGGCAGCCAGGAACTGCATGTAAGTCACGGAAACCTCCCCTTCTCCCACCCACCCCTCACATCTCTAGACAGCTCCCCTAATCTCCCAGGTTAGTATTGGGGAGCCATCAACTCAAAAAAGTCCTTGGAAGCAAGTCAAGGCAAGTCTGACTCTCAGGACTGGAAGAGAAAAACCAGTCAGGGTGTTGGGGAGGGCTTCCTGGAAGATGGGGCCCCGCCTGTGAGTCTTGGCTGTGAGTCTTTGAGGGTTGCAGTGCAGGTCTAAGGACGTGGTATTTCTTAGGCCTTGGCATCCTATGTGGTTCACCGGGACCATGTCAGGGATTCTTGGGGATCTCCGGGGTCACACTTGAGTAGTGCTCAGGGGACTGACTGTGTAGTGCTGGGAATTGAATCAGGTCCTCTGGAAGATTCTTTCTGGCCCAAACTGGGTGCTGCTTCCATGGGCATCTTTGTGTTCCTGGAATTTTGGGGGTTTTTTGTTTGTTTGTTTGTTTGCTTTTGGAGCTCAGGAAGATGAGAGCGCTTGTGAAACCTGCCAGCCTGGCCCCAGATCTCATCACCAGCCCATATAAGTTGGTGGAAGTTTTATGCACTTTTTGTTTCGTATCTCTGGACCTACTTTATGAATAACAGTTCAATAAAACAAACAGAACCCGGGGCCCGGGAGATAGCATGGAGGTAAGGCGTCTACCTTTCATGCAAAAGGTCATCGGTTCGAATCCCGGTGCCCCATATGGTCCCCCGTGCCTGCCAGGAGCAATTTCTGAGCATGGAGCCAGGAGTAACCCCTGAGCACTGCTGGGTGTGACCTAAAAAACAAACAAACAAACAAAAAACAAAAAAACAAACAAACAGAACCCAACACCACAGGAAAGACATTTTGAGCTGGCTCAAAACCAGCTCTGGGAAACCCCTCCATTAATTCCTTGTCTCAGTCTTCTATTATGGAGGAAACCCAAGGCAGGGCTGCTCCCTCTGGGCTCCCCCAACCTCTCATGAGACAGTCTGAATGGAGATGTGCAGACTTGCGGCAGTGTCTGGGGGACTTCTTGGAGAAGTGGACCTGAGCCAGGATCTTCTGTTCCTCTCTACCATCTCTACAGGCTGAATGAGAACATGTCTGTGTGCGTGGCCGACTTTGGGCTCTCCAAGAAGATCTACAATGGCGACTACTACCGTCAGGGACGCATTGCCAAGATGCCAGTCAAGTGGATTGCCATCGAGAGCCTGGCTGACCGAGTCTACACCAGCAAAAGCGATGTTGTATGTCTGTCTCCTGGTCATCCGTGGGAGTGGACAATCGTGGGAGGGGTGTGGGCTCATGAAGGTGTGATGTGATGTGTGAGTGATGGGTGAGGAAGGGTTTATGAATATGCAGAAGGGGACCAGAACAGGATCACCAGGGCAAACTAATGGATTCAAGAGCAGATCATGTGATCCACTGAACAAAGAAGCACTGAGTGTGTGTGCATGCGCAGAGCTGGCCCTGGAGGCTTGGGTGTGGGTCGAGGGTGTGTGGGGTGAACCCAGGATTAGTTCCATGAAGGTGCGCATGCCACAGACATCTATGAGTCCCCAAGGACAGTCATTGTGAGTGCCGTGTATTTGGGGGACCTGTTTCCAGAGCCTGTATCTTGGGAGGGGTTTGTAACATGAGGCTGAGAAGCCTCACACGTCCTCCCCACTGCCCTGTGTGCCACAGTGGTCCTTCGGAGTGACGATGTGGGAGATCGCCACGCGGGGCCAAACCCCATATCCAGGCGTGGAGAACAGCGAGATCTATGATTACCTGCGCCAGGGAAACCGCCTGAAGCAGCCTTTGGACTGCCTGGATGGACTGTGAGCACCTCAAGCCCCCAATTCCAGATCTACTGCCAAATGCTGTGCACCCCACCCAGAATTCCACCATATCAAGGACCTTCAGGAACCTGCACCATATCCCTAAGCTGTTACATTTCCCTTTGGGGGTCCATACCCAATAGTGCTCAGGGCTTACTCCAGGCTCTGTGCTCAGGGATCACTCCTAATGGGAGCACAGGGGATCAGAATACTGGGGATCAAAACCAGGTCCACATTGTGCAAAGTAGATTCCTTACATGCAGTGCTATCACTCCAGGCCCTGAGCCTCTGTTTGGAATCGGCACAACTTTGCAAATGACAGGGCCAAGCTCTGATGCCATGCTCTTTGTCTTGCTTTGTTTTACTTGGGAGCCACTCCTGGCAGTGCTCAGAGATTACTCTTGGCTGTTTCACTCATAAATCACTCCTGACAGGCTCAGGAGGCCCTGTAGGATTCCAGGGATCAAACCTGAGTTTATCATATGTAAGGCAAGCACCTCATATCACCTTGTTTGGGGTAAACAATTGCTCTGGCAAATCCACCTTCCATAAAGAGATTTCCCAAGACCCTTTTCATCTCTGAAAAAAACCCAACTACACCCTCAGAAACTCATGCAAATCCCTAAGTCCCCTAGAAAGGCCCATCCACTGCCACACTCTTTCACCCCCACCATGCTACTCCCAGAACCCCACAGTGTCCCAAACATCTACTATGAGCCCCAGCTAAGTTCCACCCTGCTTCCTTCCCTTATTCTAGATATGCCCTGATGTCGCGGTGCTGGGAGCTAAACCCCCATGACCGGCCAAGCTTCATGGAGCTGCGGGAAGAGCTGGAGGACACACTGAAGATGCTGCCCCCAGCCCAGGAGCCTGAGGAGATCCTCTATGTCAACATGGATGAGGGAGGGGGCCTATCAGAACCCCTCGGAGCTGCTGGAGGCTCAGACCCCCCAACTCAACCTGACCCCAAGGATGCAAGCAACTGCTTCACCTCGGCTGAAGTCCATCCTGCTGGACGTTATGTCCTCTGCCCTTCTACGGCGCCTGGCATTCTGCCTGCTGACAGAGACTCCCCTCCTGCACCCCCCGGACAGGAGGATGGGGCCTGAGCTAATCTTGCACATAAACTCTTCAAGACCCAAGCTGGACACTGCCACTGGGGTGAACCCCCATATCCCAGGCCCTTTCCTCCCAAACCACTTCCCCACCACTCAGACCCTCTCTTCCAGCCACTTCCATCCCAGACCCAGCCTTTTCTGCATCTTAGAGCCCTAGCCAGGTGTAAAAGAAAGGTTGGCCTGTTGACCCACCTCAGGGTACTTCTGGTTTGGAGACTCCAGGATTCTGGATTTTAAAGTTCTGCTGAATTTCAATGCAAATGTTCAAAGTTACAAGGAGTCTTTGGTTCCTCAGGATCTACCCAAATTCCAAAGTCTCTTATATTCAAGTGTAGAAATCCTAAGAGTGTAAGGCTCTGAGATGCTCTGGCTCAAGATTTTCTGGTTTTAAGATTTTGGGATTACATACATGCCACCCCCAAGTTTATATGCATAAAGTTCTAAAGTTATAGTTACAGGAGCAAAACTCTTGTGATTTTTAGGTTTTATTTTTCCCCTTGGGGTCCTTAGTATATTAAGATGGTACAATTCTAAAAGTCTGGACATTCTTTTTCTTTTTTGGGCCACACCCAGTGATGCTCAGGAGTTACTCCTGGCTATGCGCTCAGAAGTGGCTCCTGGCTTGGGGGACCATATGGGAAACCAGGGGATCGAACCGCGGTCCGTTCCTAGGCTAGCGCGGGCAAGGCAGACACCTTACCTCCAGCGCCACTGTCCGGCCCCAAGTCTGGACATTCTAAGGGCTAATGTTCTAAAATTTGATATTTTATAACTCTTGAGGGTCCTAAATTCTCTGCCAATAAGACTAAATGATAAGGCTTAGAGATTTTTATCTTTGCAAATTCTAATGGTGGTAAATTATAGGTTGTTGAGCCTTTTTTTTATTCTAAAAACATTTGTTGGGGCTGGAGAGATAACATGGAGGCAAGGCATTTGCCTTGCATGCAGAAAAATGGGGATTCAAATCCCTGCATCCCATATGGACCCCTGAGCATGCCAGGAGCAATTTCTGAGCGTGGAGCCAGGGGTAACCCCTGAGTGCTGCTGGATGTAACCCACAAACAAAAAACAAAAAACAAAACATTTTTTATGGGTTTTTGGATCCTAAGGACCTAAAATTCTAGAATTATCAACTTAAAAGTCTAGACATCTGGGGGCCGGGCGGTGGCGCTGGAGATAAGGTGCCTGTGCTAACCTAGGACGGACCTCGGTTCGATCCCCCCGTTCCCCATATGGTCCCCCGTGCCTGCCAGGAGCGACTTCTGAGCGAATAGCCAGGAGTAACCCCTGAGCGTCGCCGGGTGTGGCCCAAAAACAAAAACAACAACAACAACAAAAAAGTCTAGACATCTAAAGATAGGGTTCTAAGGTCAAATGTTTTAAGAAGTGATAGCCTAAGGTTTAGTCCTCAGACCCTATATTTTAGATTACTTTCTCCAAGATTCTAGATTATTAAACTTTAAGATCCTAATGTTGTTTTATTCTATTACTTTCCATAGTACTCTTGATTGTGTTAGTCCAAAAGTCTGGGTCTTGGGGCAGGAGTGATAGCACAGTAGGTAGGGTGCTTGCCTTGCACATAACCAATCCAGGTTCAGTCTCCAGCATGATCCCCTGAGCACCACCAGGTGTAATTCCTGAAGGCAGTGCCAAGGGTAACCACTGAGTATCACTGGGTATGACCCCCCAAAAGATTGGGTCTAAATGCCATGATTTTTTTTGCTAGGTTCCAGCATTCTAATTATTTCAAATGTTGGAACTTTTTTTTTTTTTTTTTTTTTTTGGTTTTTGGGCCACACCTGGTGATGCTCAGGGGTTACTCCTGGCTATTCGCTCAGAAGTCGCACCTGGCAGGCACGGGGGACCATATGGGGAACCGGGGGATCGAACCGAGGTTCGTCATAGGTTAGCGCAGGCACCTTACCTCCAGCGCCACTGCCCGGCCCCAAAAATGTTGGATTTTTTAGGGGTTATACTACATTATTCTTGACAGAGGTTTTAGTTAAGGGCCCAGGAACCCACATTTCTCAACCTTCAGTACTAGACATTATAATTCTACTTTTCTTTTTGTGGGGGGTCACACCCAGTGGCACTTTGGGGTTACTCCTGGCTCTATGCTCAGAAATCACTCCTGGAAAGCTCAGGGGACCATATGGGCTGCCAGGGATCAAACCCAATTCTATCCCTGGTCAGCTGTGTACAAGGCAAATGCCCTACCACTGTGCTATCTCTCCAGCCCCAAGACATAATTTTAAGATTCTAAGATTCCAAGACATTATAATTCCATAATGTTGTTAATTCTAAAGGATTATTGATAGGGTAAATGGGTCGGAAGCAAGATGCCTCGAGGATTAAGAAAAGAAGACAGACATAATATAGAAAATATAAGGTCACGGAGCTTCCAGTCTCGTGGACTGAGTGCCCCCCCAGTCTACAATAAGTATGATATTTATTGTTCATGGACAGTCAACATGGGAAGAAGGACAGATATTCATCTAATGCTAATCAAACCTAAATGGTCTACATCTCAAAGGAGGTGTGTGATGGGAAAAGGAAGCAAGAACAAAGTCTGTAGATTGTTTTCCTCCATCAGAGATGGTGGACAAAGGAGTGAATATGGGACATTCACCAGCAAAGTGTTCTTTGCTGATACCTGCGTTCAGATAATTAAAATTAGGAATCCTTAAATCATTTCTTTCTGCCACTCTCCAGGACTATCCACTCTCTAGCTAAAGTTATTTATTTCTTGGATATTTTCATATACAACACAAGATAAAATCCCAAGGTCCTAACTTAATGGCATGTGTCTGTTATCTGCCATTTGTCTACCCTGCCTCTGCTTTCCTTCTTTCTATATATGGGGTGAGCCCCCCAAGTGTGTACAATGCATTAGGAAGCCCTCACTTACTAAGGGGACCATGATTTGCCACATACTAGGCCCTCCTATACCTCCAGAGTGGCAATTCCTGTGCCTCCAGGAAGGGCTCAGATGACAAAAATCTAGTTCTCATGGGGCCAGAGTATGATAGTACAGTGGGTAGGGCTCTTGCCTTATACATGATCAACCTGATTCTGTTCCCAGCATCTCATATGGTTCCTTTTGAGACACTGCCAGGAGTGATTCTTGAGTGTTAGAGCACTGGCTGGTGTGGTCCAAAACCAAAATAAACCCAGAAAATCTTGTTTTCACCTGTCTGTCTCCACTATCTGTTATGTAAACCCTTATTCTGAAAACTGGGATTCCCATCAGAAAGAAGGTTTTTATGGACTCTAAGAGTCCTCCTTCCCTGTCCTCCATTAAAGGCGGTAGAAAAATGAACACATGTATTGACCAAAAGACAAAGAAATGTAGCGGCTTACAAAAAGCCTCACAAAGACTCAGACGAGACACCCCATTCCCCCAAAGTAACTACCCCGTGGTCAGTCTCAAGTACCCCAGGTCCCAGAAGCATTAACGTTTGCACACAGAGAGTACATATAAATCCCAGAGGCAATGCATTTTACAAACACGAAAGGGGGAAAGGGTGAAAGAGCGAAACCAGAGGTAGGAAGGACTAAGGAGAAAGGAAAGAAAGGGTTCGGAGCAGTGTCAAAATGGGTAAGGCATCTGTTCCCACACTAGCCTTGGACAGACCATTGTTTGATCCCCCGGCGTCCCATATGGTCCCCCAAATCAGGAGCAATTTCTGAGCGCATAGGCAGGAGTAACCCCTGAACGTCACCAGGTGTGACCCAAGAACCCCCCCAAAATAAATAAATAAATAAACAAATAAATAAAAATAGAGAGAAAGGCGATCACACTGTCCAATCACTCCTGGCAGTACAAAAGAGAGAGAATCCAGCTGCTGCACAAATGCTCAAAGGGTTTCTCCCAAAGGTGGGCCAGAGCAGTGGTGCAAGCAGTGGGGCGTTTGACTTGCACGTGCTAACCTAGGACAGACAGCGGTTCGATCCCCATAAAGCCCCCCCCCCCCGCATCCCATATGGTCCCCCAAGCCAGGAGCAATTTCTGAGCGCATAGCCAGGAGTAACCCCTGAGGGTCACCGGGTGTGGCTCAGAAACAAACAAAAACCCCCAAATGCTCCAAGTAGGTGCCAATCAGGAATGCAAGCATGCAGTCTCGTGTGGGTGGGCACAAGGGGCACAGAAGGCCTTATTCCGCACAGGTGCCATAGTACCTCTCCCATCCTGGAACATGCACATCGGGTTTGGACAGCACCGGGTCTCAAGTCACAAATCCCCGAGGCGTGTCCTGCGCTGCAAGAAGCCGTTGGCAGTGCCCGGACGCCCCCAGCTGGAAGATGCTGAGAACCTTGGCCAGTTCAATCCGGGCCCCAAACTTTTTTTTTTTTTTTTTTAAAGAACAAATGGTTGTGAGCAGCTGGGAGGAGAGAGGAAGTGGGATGTGAGCGAGGGGCGGGGTTGTCTGCACTGGAACCTCCAGGCCCACGTGAGCATCTGTCCGGCTTCTGAGTGGGTGCTGTGTGCGTGTCTCGGTTGCTGGAGTGGACGCTGCTCGTGGGACTGCCCCGTTGTGTCTTGACCCTTCGGTGCCGCCTGCCTGGCTTTGCACACGTTAGTGGGTCCATCTGCAATCTCTTGAGCGGATGCATCTTTATCCGTCGCCTGTGTGCCTTTGTCTAGGTAGCTTGTGTCGGCCTACCGAGTGGGCTTCCAGGTATGGCTCAGCGGACGTTTTGCATTTCCGATAATCTCGATCGCGGGGTCTTTCTGATTTCACGGTTGCTGTCTAAATTTTTAAGAGTGAGGTGACAGGTGGTACAAAACGTTCATCTTGTGGAGTTTGCATGCATTATGTGAAGCTTATGTGTTGGCAGCTCTTCCATCTAAAAACCCCAAACTGCAAGTTTTGGGGAGTTTTTGCGGGGAGAGGGACTCGTCGACTTCTTTTTTTTGGGGGGGAGGGGCTGTTCTTTGGAGGATTTTGGGGTCGCCAGCAGAAACGCCCATCTGCTTGCAAGGTACCCGTCATTGGAGAAAGACTACACCGTGGAGCTCTGGTCGTGGATGAACTATTTATCAAAAGGGTCCCTCTTTATTTATTTATAAGGGGTCTCCCCCATTATTAGTCTGCTTCCCCCCCCCTTTTTTATTTTTTATTTTTGACCCGGCAGCGCTCAGGGTTCCCTCCTGGGTCTACACTCAGGAATCACACCTAGCAGGCAGGCCCAGGGGGGCCGACCATATGGGATGCCTGGATTCGAACCACTCTTTCTGCATGCAAGGCAAACGCCCTACCAACATGCTATCTCTAGCCCCTGGACCCTATTTCCAAACCTTCAGGACTTTTTGAAGTCCAAGGGCCTCTTTTGCATAAAGCCTGTCCCCCGCCC
This sequence comes from Crocidura indochinensis, assembly GCA_004027635.1. Classification (NCBI taxonomy): domain Eukaryota; kingdom Metazoa; phylum Chordata; class Mammalia; order Eulipotyphla; family Soricidae; genus Crocidura; species Crocidura indochinensis. The sequence continues at coordinate 1,657 of PVKC010041429.1, read as the reverse complement.
CCAAGTCTCCCAGATTAAGAATACGTTATCCACTGCATTTTGGTCCACCTCCCATACCAGTCCAGATGCCAGGACTTCCGCTCCGGGAGAGCCAATCCGGTGCCTCCTTTCTAAAAGCGGCTCGTTCTTTTTGCCTTGCTGCATTAAGACAGAAGCAGCGATTGGCCCACAGATTGTTTTAAACCCGCCTCTATGGCCAAGGGGTGGGCCTTTGCATGATACCTCTCTTTCCGGTTTCTTAAAGGCAAAAGTGAAAGGTAGGTGGGTCTTTTATTATCTTTTTTTTTTTCCTGCCGACTTTCCCTTTGATTGGTTCTAGTGGCTTTTTTACTTATCTGGGGGCGGGAGAATTTAGACCAATCCGGGCTTACGTTACGGAGACACTTGTTGGAGTTAAGGACCTGCGGGGAAGACTTAGAGGATGTGCATTTTCAAGAGCTCATCTCTGATTAGCCCATCTCGTAACCGCTAAGGCGGGGCGCGGGGGAGCTGGAAGCCAATCAGCGCGCGCCCCGCCTCCCGCCTTTTCCCGCCTTCCGCTCGGGCCGCGGCCTCAACGTAGGCTAACGCTTCCTTCCCACCCGGGCAGCGGGGGCCTGCCGGGCTTTTCTAAAAGCGGCGCTCTGATTGGCTGCTCCGCGGGACCCGCGCCCGTTGCCCTCTCGCAGGAGCCAATCAGCGCGCGTGTTCCATCGTACGGCCGAAAAAGTCGGAGGCGGTGGCGGCGGCCATTTTGAGCCGCCGCCGCCATTGAGGTGGGGGTTTTCCCCCCCCAGGACTTCCCCCCCATCGCGCCCGGACAGGGAAAAGGATCCCGGGGGGCGGGGGGCCGGCACCCCGCGGAGGTTGCACCCCGGGGTCCGGGCCATGGACGTGCGCCGCCTGAAGGTGAACGAGCTTCGCGAGGAGCTGCAGCGGCGCGGCCTGGACACCCGCGGCCTCAAGGCCGAGCTCGCCGAGCGCCTGCGGGCGGCCTTGGGGGAGGCCGAGGAGCCCCAGGAGAAGGCGGGGCGACCCGGGTCCCAGCGGCTCAGCGAGGAGGCCGAGGCCGAGCTGGAGGCGCCCGCGCAGCCGCCGCCGCCGCCCCCGCCGCCGCCCGGCCTGCAGCCGCGCTCGGGGCCGGACGGACATTGTGAGAGCGCGCGGGCGGGGGGCCCGGACCCTGACATCGGGGATCCTGGGGCGCAGGGGGCTCGGGGTGTCCGGCCGAGGAAGGGCCGGGGGGCCGGAAGTGCTGCTTCCTGGAGCCGAGAATCGGGGGGCTGAGTCGGGGTGGGTGTCAGGGCTGCCAGAGGATTTTGGGGCGATCGGATGGGGTCCTGGAGTTGGGGTGCTGGGCGTGATCACTGCGGGTTCTAGGTCAGCTTTGGGGTGTTCGTCCTCTGGGCTGGCGCGCTACGTAGGGGTGCCTGGTGATGGGTGGATCTGGGGGGAGCACAGTGTTAGGGACTCTAGGCACCTCGTCTGCTGGCTGGCTGACTCCCCGGGAAAGTTTATTGAGGGAGTGGGATGGCACGGAGGATGCGGATGCTCTCTGGAAGGAGATACCCCGCGATGGGAAGACCCTGAGCGTGCATGGCTGGGGGACCCCCCCCAACACACACCCCAGTTGCAATGGAAAGACTCTAGCATGCATGGCTGGGGGAACCCCCCCCCC
>PVKC010041428.1:0-12163 GCA_004027635.1 Crocidura indochinensis | reverse complement strand
TATAGTTAAAAGATTTTAAATTGTTTAACTTATCATTAAATTAATTTACTTAATGTACCAGCATGAGTTAGCTTCTACAAGGGTGCTACGTTTTGTTAGTAGTCTTGATTAATTTGGAATATTTTCATTACTTTGCATGTCTCAGGCTTTCTTCTTCAAATAACACATTGTCCTGAAAGTTGGTAAAGGAGGTGATTTAGAAATTATTCAGGGTCAAATCAGCTTATGAGATCGTCTCTTTAAAGTTTATGTTCAAATGTAGCAATCCTTTAGAATTCAAATTTAATTCCAATTCTCTGAAAGTAGCTAATAAAAGAGACCTCAAATCAAGTTTGAAAGAACTTTTGTTAAAAACTTACCAGGTCACTCAGAAGAATGGGCATCCTCCATTCACCCCTGAACCAGGCACGCTACCTATGAAACATCCAAGGTTTTTTATAACATCTGGAAGCAATCCTCTACCACAGCTCTGACATCAAACTGCTCAAAAGAGACTTCCCTTAACACTAAGAAGACTTGGCAACAACGACCTGCTCTACAGGACAGGGTTCTCTGCATTGCCCTTTAAGTTGAGGTGAAACGAGAAGACGCTCTGCATCATTCTGACTTCAATATAGCATATGCAGATTCCAGGATCTTTAATACAGAAACATGATACCAACAATAGAGACTGTGCGAAAAATAAAAGTATATTGGCAACAGACAATGACCTGGATTGGACAAAGTAGTTTACCTGGAGCCTACAGTTGGTCTTATGCCAGGAATCTTCAGGGGTAATGTCTCCTTGTATTTAGGTCAAGTCTTTTCCCTTTTCATGTCCCTCATATTTTGGTGGGCCTATGCAAACAATAATTGCCACTCTAACACCGTTTTTACTGTGCTCTTTAGACTCTAATCCTTAAGAAAAACAACCCACTTAAACTTTTGAGGTTAACTTAAACTAATAGGCATGTGCGTGGAAATGTAAAAAAGTACTTTTCCTTCAATGTTTAAGGAGTTACATAAGTCTTATATTTTAGATTTTTTGTGTGATGCTAAGAAATATTATGTACTACAGTCTGGGGACTTGAGGGACAAAGTAATTGTACATGGGTTCTGTTTTATTTTTCGTAATATTCTTTGGGTGAAAGTTCAAAGTTAAGACATCAGCAATGGGTGATTGTCCTTCCACTATAACTTTACCTTGTTCTCGTTCTTTGCATCTTTAATTAAAAATAAAAATTTTTACATAATTAAAAATAAAAATTGTTTCTCATAATTAAAAATAAAAATTAAAAAAAAGAACTTACCAGATCAAAGAAAAGAATTGTGGTCTTGGTCAGTAAAGGTAAGAATTTAAATTTAATGCTAATCATCACAGGAAACCTATGAAAATAGAAAGATAATTTTTTTGTGTTGAAAATGGAACGGAAGTGGTTAAAACAGAAGAGGTAGAGCCACAAAGTATGTAAAAAAATTGATCAACCAGAGAATTTACTTTAAAGAATTCTCTATGTTGACAGCAATTATTCCACTTGAGTTTTATCTAAAGGGTGTTTACCTTTGTTGATCTCCCTTGCTATACCTCTGTCAGGAATATCATAAAAAGAAGAGATTATTTTGCATTTTTTTCAGAAAAAAAGTGTAAATTAAGGTTCAGCTTATTTCTGTAAATTATGACTCAATTAATAAGCCAGCTTTGAGTTCTTGAGCATGAGCAGAAGGATCACTGATTTTTCAAAAATTTAAAAAATAGCATATTTCAGAAGTTTTTTTATTTGTTATGTAAGTTTGCAACTATATAGACTATACAACTCTAAAATTTGAATTGCTTGGGCCAAAGCAGTGGTGCAAATGGTAGGGTGTTTGCCTTACACACCTAACCTAGAATGAACCTTGTTATGGTCCCCCAAGCCAGAAACAATTTCTGAGTGCATATCCAGAAGTAACCCCTTAGTGCCACTGGATGTGGCCCAAAATCCAAAAATAAATAAATAAATAAAATTATAATTGCTTTGCTACTGTTTTTTCATATAAAATTAATGATTAATTTATATAAATTTAAAATTGCTGCTGCTTTTCTTTTTGTTGTTGTTGTTGTTGTTGGTTTTTGGGCCACACCTGGTGATGCTCAGGGGTTACTCCTGGCTATGCGCTCAGAAATCACTCCTGGCTTGGGGGACCATATGGGGCGCTGGGGGATCGAACCGCAGTCCATCCAAGGCTAGCCCTGGCAAGGCAGGCACCTTCCCTCTAGTGCCACCGCGCCGACCCCATGCTTTTCTATTATTATGAAAGATAAGAGATAAAATTTTAAACTCAAGTATATGTCTGAATGTTTTTTTAAAATGCCAGAGAGATAGTTTAAAAACATTCTCTATCTGAGGGAGGTCCATATTTAATTTATTGACATGGCTCATTACATGAGCACTAGTTATGACTCATTATAAAATATATTGATTGAAATATAAAATATATTGAGTTGAATATATTGAACTGAAACATGATCAATTTAGGCAGCTATCTGATCTTAATTTTAATATGATGCAATAATAAGAATAAATGTTTTTAACATCAAAGAGTGCTATATAATTAGAAATATGCTTTGCAAGTATGAGGTCCAGGCTTTATGCCTACCACTATATAGGACTTACAGAACATTCTCAGGAGTGACCTATGAACAACAAGTTGGGAGTAGTTCTGGAGAACCACCAGATTTGGATCAAAACAAAAATTCTAAAAAATAAAGTTCTGTTTTCTTTTTATCTGTACTGCCCTTCACCTATGTAAAATTATTTATTCTTTGAATTTGGTGTACAATGGCTTACAGATATTATTGCATGTTATATGAATGAAGATTGAAATTAAACAGATATTGAGAGCTTAGTTTCTTAGCCTGATATAATTGAGAGTTATACCCAAAACATTTTCTTTCTTTTTATTTTTGCCCCAATTTTGGGGTCGCATCTTATTCTGGCAAACACAATAGAACATATGAGGTATGAGGAAATAAATTTAGGTTACTGTGTGCATTGCAAATGCCCTAACACTTTAATATTACACAGCCCCAGTTCATTGTCTACTTAGAAAAAGAATTATTGAGTGAGTGTGAGCTATGCAGGTATTTATGTTGGAAAATTATGATACCATAGTGGGATTGTAGTAGTCATTGAATAGCAGCCACTGCAGCAACACTTAAAAACTTACTGAAAATGGAATTTATCAGAATTACTACCCGTCTTCTGAATCAGAAATTCTGGAGGCAGTATCAGGAGTGAGAAATTTGACATTTTAAAAGTCAGGTAGGGCATATAATGGAAGTTCACATTTAGAAACATTGATAAAGAGTGTCAAAGATCTATATATCTTCTGGTGTATATCACCAAAATATGGTCTGGCAATGATAATCACTCATAAAATTGCAAAAAATAGACTACCTTGGGCATTTTACAGTTTATTGGAAATTGATAGCAGATTCTCAGATACATTAAATCTAAGGAAATTTTGCAACTTTTGAATTCATTCTAACAAAGTAACTGTAGTATATCTATCTATATCCATCTATATCTATTTAATATATATCCCTACCTGAATATCTATAGTTGTATCCATATCCCTGTCTATTTACCTATTGATATCTCTCTCCATATCTATCTATATATCTATAATAGGCAACTAAGTAAACTAACACATTTATATTTCCTTTCTCCATTTATTGATGCAGAATGGCAGGAATTAGCTTCTAATTTCAGGGGGCATTCCTATAAAATATTTATGTCCCCAAAACCTAATGCAGGGAAAAAATCCGAAATAGAAAACTACCCAAAACAGGTAGGGTATTTTCCTTCAAAGTCAGGAAGAAATCATTTTAAACTCATATGAATAACTTGACCTCTGGTAAAAGAGACAGAGACTAAAACATTCTAGATGCTAATAGTTTCTATGAAATCAAGAACTGTCCACTAAAATGAACAACTCTCAAGTAGAGAGGACATGTCCAGATTTATTGAGTATACTACTTCCTTCAGAATTTATTAAGATTTTTCTAATTGAATTTACCCAACATAATAGTATCCATGTCCATCCACGTAGGGGAAAATTTTATGACATATCTTTTCCTGCTGGCTGAATAATATTCCATTGTGTGTATGTACCACATGTTTTTTAGTCACTCATCTGTTGTTGAGCAATGGGCTGTACCCAGACTGACTATTATAAATAGCACTGCAATGAATATAGGTGTGCAGAAGGCCTTTTTGTGTTATTATTTTGTGTTCCTAGGGTATATCTCTAGGAGCAGTATGACTGTACAAATTGGAGCTTAATATTCAGTTTTTGAAGAATCTCCATATTGTTTTCCATAAAAGCTGGACTAGATGGCATTCCCACCAGTAGTGAATTAGACTTTCTTTCTCCCTAATTCCTGCCAGCACTGATTGCTCTTATTCTTTGTAATGTGTACATTGGTGTTTCGATTTGCATCTCCCAAATAATTAGTGATGTGGAGCATTTTTAATGTGCTTTTGGCCATTTTTATTTTTCTTTAAGGAATTGTCTGTCAATTACAGTATTTCTCTACATATTTTGATGGGGTTAGAATTTTTTCTTGTTAAGTTCTGTCAGTAGCTTGTATATCTTAAGATATTAGCCCCTTATCTGTTGGATATTGGATGAATAGTTTCTCCCATTCTGTGAGTGGCCCTTATATTCTAGTCACTATTTCTTTTGAGGTGCAGGAAGTTTCTCAACCTAATATAGTCCCATCTGTTTATCTCTGCTTCCATTTGTTAATACAGAGGTGTTTCCTCTTCGAAGATGCCTTTAGTCTCATGTCATGGAGTATTTTACTTACAGGTTCTTCTATAAATCTAATGGTTGCAAGTCTGATATCAATATCTTTAATTCATTTGGCTTTAGCCTTTGTGCATGGTGTTAGTTGGAAGTTCAAGTGCTTTTGACAATAGTAGTGAGGGAAAGAAGCATAATGTATGTCTCAAACACAAGCAAGGAGTAAGGAACAAGGGAAATGGGGGCCATCAGTGGTGGAAATATTGCATTGATGAAGGGTGGTTTCCTATTATATAATCAAAACTCAATTGCAAATATGATTATGGTGCTTAAATAAAGATATTAACTTGAAAAATAAAAATATATATGCAAAAGATAAATTTTTAAAGGTAATTTAAGGTTAAAAATTAAAATATTCAAGTTGCAGAAGATTTGAACATATTCTAGAAAGAACACCAATTTCCAGTTTTGTGATTTGTACTTTGAATGCAGATGAATTTTTGTCTCCATTCAAATTTATTATTTGATCAACCAGTGTATTATAGACCACTGCACTGATTAAATCAGAGGGAATATTTCAAAACTCACAATAGATAATTACTTTATACATAAAAAATAATGCTATTTCTCAATAGACTTTTTATGGACATTTTCCATCACTTTTCAACTTTGTATATATTTTGAAAGCCTATTTTGAATGCCCCAAACTTAATTCTGACTCTTTGCTCAGGAGTTACTCAGGAATTACTCCTAGCAGATCTCAGGGAACCATTTGCATTTATGGGGCTTGAATAGAGGATTACTAAATACAGAACAAGAGCCTTAATCCGTATTCTATTTATCTGTCCCTATATTTTCTTTTCTGACCAAGAATCACCAGGTGTTTCTCAATGCATTCAAGTCACTGTCATTTGAAGGACAAAATGTAAATAAAGGACAAAAATATAAATAGTGAGGTAAGGTGAGTAGGGGCACATGTACAAATCAAAGCCTCTTCACATTTCCATATCTTTTCAACCTAAAAATAGTCACATACACTAAAAAATTCTTAATTCAAAAATAAACCATGCAAGTTGACAATAAATCACTTGGTATTTATAGTAAAGTCAGAGTTTTACAGCTAAAGAGAAAATTGCTCTTCCAGCACTAAAAGATGCTTATAACAATGTGACAAGACAGGGGCTACACACTGAAACGTAGCAAGATTAAGCTTTGGATTCCCAAAGTAGAAAGATCATGTTCAGCAGAAATGGTTTTTACATTGACTGTTGGGCTTCTTTTGAATAAATTCTATTCATTTTTGGCAACACCTATGGTTCTAAAACAAGACTTTTAGTAAGAAAGAATAATTAATACTGACTTCTAGAATTTTGTTGTTGATAAAACACAATATATATATATTTTTATTGTTCTCAGCCTTTACAAATTTCATTAAACTTTAATATATTTAGAACAAGACCATAATTTTAAACTTAATTTTAAAGTTTTCTGTTAAAGAAGGTTTCTGTTGTGGGCAATAAATCTATTTGATTCTCCGTTATTTTCAGTACATATACTTGATTTTTGTTTAATGAAAGAAAACTAAGAAGCTTTTATAAGCAGGTGACTTTTTGATAAATTTCTTATGCAATATTTAATATAGCTATTTTATCAAGCAAATATTTGAAAGGATAAAATAGTTATGAATACCCACCGTATATTTATCTTGCATTAGATATTTGGTTGGTTTTATAAACATGTAAATATATAAAACATATTTTTATATGTAGTAAGGCTACTTATACAATTAGTCACTAAGAGTGATCCTTTCTTTCTTTAAATTTAATATCATTACATAAATTTTACTTTATTAAAGTACTATATGTGTAGGAGTTAACTTTATTTTATGTAATGACTTCCTATTTTTGTTCTCCAATATTCATAGACTGAAATCCTATTCCTCTCCCATACACACACTCAATATGATGATATGAATTGGGACTGCTAAGATTCAATTATATCATGAAAATGAATTCTTCATCAAAATAATTAGTACCCTTTAAACTTTCTCAGAAAGTTCTCCACCATTTTTCTCACAGGAGGACACAGTACAAGTATTTATAGTTTTAAATCTGTAAACAAAGTTCTAACCAGACAACTAATTTGTTGGTCCCTTGATAGTGTACTTTCTGGACTCCTGAAGTGTGATATAAAAATGTCATTCAACAACCCAGTTCATGGCAGTTTTATTATTGTACCCAAACAGACAAATACATGTGTACATTTGTGAAGCATAATTATATATTCTAATACACATTAAAATTTAGTAAGCTCTAAGAAAGTTTTATATAATAATAACAATTTTTTTCTATTTTAATTATAACACTTCTTCCTAATTTCTTCCTCATTTCAATAACATAATAGAGGAATTGTACCCAGTTGCTGGATTAATTTTTAAAGTATAGTTGAAATATATAATACAGTAAAGTATTCTATCCTGCCAATTTTATTCTAATTCTATTATAAATCTAAATTGAATATAAATCAAATCCAAAGTGATAGTGTAGAATATGTGAACTCAGAGAAAATTTTATTTTCAAAAGAAGAAACTGCCAAAGTTGAAGAAATGGCTACATTTTAAAAATAGCCTTAGAAGATTGATGCTTGATTATGATTATGCTATATCATCATTGCATTTTCAATTGTTTTGATTTGGATTCAGAATTTAGAGATGACTTACAAATTCGTATTCTAGAAATTGTACAACTCCTTAGGTTGGCATTGAAGGCCTTTTACTATAACCTGAAAAACTATTTTGTTTTTAATATATTATTCCCCTAAAAAATATTTTAATTATCAATGGTGACTAACTTGTTGCTCCAGAGGTCTGCATTATCAGAACAGCTCCACTCAAATTGGTTGTCCATTTCTAGATTACACAAAATTAGCCATTCCAGTTCATATATAACTGTCAAGCCAGACTTCAACCAAAAGACATATGTCACATAATACAAGGTCACATAATAGCAAGGTCTTCTTTCAAATATATCACAATCCTAAGACTTCTTCACCAAGAGAAATCAATGTATCATTTTACATTAAAGAGTTTCACTAAAATCTACGGATGAACTAATATTTTAATTAAGCAAATATATATTTTCTGAGATAAGCCTTCATAAATATAAGCTAGAATATTTCCAAGCTAGTTGAATGCAGATGGGGACTATTTCCATTGCTCAAAATGCTGGTTTAATCTCTGGTTTACTTTATTTAGATATTACCTATTAGGATCAACATCTTTGAGTTTCAGCTATCCAGTTATATATATATACATATATATGTATATATATAATGTTATATATATATAAAACGTTAGTAAATTTACTTTGCATTCTAATACAGACACACAAACCACACATTGTTTTGGGGGCCACACCTGGTGACGCTCAGGGGTTACTCCTGGCTGTGCACTCAGAAATCACTCCTGGCTTAGGGGAATCATATGGGACACTGGGGGTAGATCCCAGATCCGTCCTTGGTCAGCCTCATGCAACTACCACTGCATAATCTCTCTGTCCCCTGCATTCTACCATATATTATGAATTAAATCAATGTCTGTAGTTCCTATTTTGTAGGTATATAGAACAATTGTATCTGGTTTAAAAACTGTGGTATTATAATACAATATTATGAGCACTTACATAATTTTTACAAAAACTAGACATTGCATGTTTCAATTAAAACATGTTATACATAAGAGGGTCAATGTAATAAGATAACTATGAAAGTTTAATGTCAGAGTCAATGCTTATTTTTCTATTATTTCTTTTTTATTTACATATATAGAGAGAAGAAGAGAAGTGGCGTGTTGATACTGTGTAATACTCATTAAAATTTCACAAAGAGTAGTTCAGAAGGCATTACAATGAGTAATGATCTTCTCCTGTCAGCTGTTGAATAAGGTTCATTCCCTGATTGTACCAGAAATAGTTTTCTAGGCACTTGCAGGAGTAATCTCTAATCAAAGAACCAGAAGAAAACCCTGACCACAGGTGGGTTCTCAAAGCAAAGTATTTTTACAAATAGAATTATTTAACATTATTTCGGTAAAAAATATTTATGGAATTTAATTAAATAGTGCTTACAGTGCTTAGCCAACTATTTTAGACATCATAGTATTTGCAAATATAGCTTAAAAAATAAGCAAGCATAGGGTCTCCAACATTCAAATGGTACCCTGAGCCTGCCAGGAACGATTTCTGAGCTCAGAGCCAAAAGAAACTCACACTTGTGCACTGATGGTTATGCCTCTCTACCCCCCCAATAAACATGAGCAGCCTAAAATAAAATTCCTGATTTCCAAAATTCTTGAAAAAGGTAAGATATATAAGAAGATTTTCAGTGGACAGTGTTGAAAATTCAACTTGTTCTTTCTATAATTAGTTAAGATTTATGAAATAATCAATGTGTATGGGGCTGCAGCAATAGCACAGTAGTAGGGCATTTGCCTTGTATGTGGTTGACTCAGGATAGAACTGGGTTCAATTCCTGGCATCCCCCACCCAGTCAGGAGCAATTTCTGAGCTCATAGCCTGGAGTATCACTGAGTGTCACTGTGACCCCAAAACAAACAAACAAACAAAGATTAATGTGTAATATAATTTAACTGTATGACTAGTTAAAACTCTGATAATGGATCAATACTGCAACTCCTTAAAAGACAAATCTCCTTGAGAAAATTGAGAAGATATATCAATAGGATTTGTTTATAATATTAAGATTTGTAAAACGTACTGTCATTGCAACAGGTCATGGTAATTTCCAGTTAGCTCAGAATGATAACTTTGAGCAAAACATATATTTAAAAAATTAAAACATATTTAAATAACTATAATAGCTCGTGCTAATTCAGGGATTTTTCTCTTGGCAATTGTTTTAATTAATCATTACAATATTTATAATAATAATGAGAGAGACATTATTGTCCTATTGTATAGATATATAGATAAAATTGAGAATTTCTGTAAGTGGATTACAGTTACATTTTAATGAGAAGTGAAACAGGTAATATCTAGAAATATTTACGATCTAGAAATTATATTTTATTTATTATCTATATTCTATATATCAAGTTACATTAAAGAACCACAAGTTAAAAAATCTTACAAATTATATCTCCTCTCAACTCAGTGTTGACAAATAGGAAGGAATATGAATGAATATGAATCATATGACAAATAGGAAGGAATATGAATAGATGAAACAAAACCAAAACTATGTCAATTTGCCATTTGATTCTTTATAATTTGGAGAGTTGTTTTAGAAGGACATTTTCGTCTTTAGGGTCGTAAACATCTGCTCAAGAGCAGCAGAAGAAAGTATGCCTCTGGATACAAAAAGTAAAATATTTATTATTTCAATGAAGCCAGCTGCAATGATCCAACGACTGCTAAAATATTAAATACCACATAATAGAAGGTAAGAGAATATCAGGGAAAATAGTCAAGTGTAGAATGAGGGAAAAGAATTAAGAAAGCCTTCAATAATTGAGGAACCCTTCATACAACTCTAATTCTAGTTAAATTTCCACTTATTGAGAAACATTAGACAAACAATGGAAATAGTTAGATAAAACCAGTAATATGAGGGCACCAAACAAAGATAAACATTGGGAGTGAATAAATTTTTTTTTCTAAGTAGTGCTAGTAATAGGATGGATGCATGGGAGTAGAAACTGTTGTCAAACAGATAAGAAACAAGATATCAGATTTCAGGAGAAAATGTCCTTTCATAGTATAGTTCCAAAATATGATTTTACTGGTTGGAATTTGGAAGTTGGAAAATTTTCTAATTTTCTGGTAAAATATTATGAAAATAAACAAAAAGTCTAACCAGAGAAACACCTTCAGATAGGTGAGTGGGGTCCTACCCATAAAGATAGAGAGATAAGCCAAATAAAAGATACATAAAGGCAAACAGATTAAAAGAGAATCCAACATTTATTTGGCTTCAAGAAACACTTATCTGATTTGGGTGACATACTAATTAATATTAGATGACACTGATTTTAGATTTAAAAATGTTACAAGAAATAGATATGGGCATTTATTATTAATCAATGCATGTGTACAACAAGAAGAAATCACACTTCTAAACATATATGCACCCAATAATGAGCCAGAAAAACATTTAAAACAACTGTTGATAAACTTGAAGAAAGACATCAGCAACAACACAATAATAGTGAGAGAGGTCAACACTGATTTGTGACCCTTGGATAGGTTGACTAGGCTAAAACTTAATAAGCATATATTGTTTCTGAAGATAGAGGAGAGTATTTAGTACATTTATGTATAAACATATATACATGTGTACATATATGTACATATACATATGTATATGTATATACATATGTATATCCCTACGTAACGGGATCCACATTCTTCTCCAATATTCCAATATACATGGGATATTCTTCAAGATAAATCACATGCTTTGCCATAAAATATACCTCCATAAAATTTAGAGAATATAAATTTTTGTTTCAACTATCTTCTCAGAAAAATGCACTGAAATTAGAGGGTAATTACAAGCAGACCTGGAGAAATAACTCTTTTAGAGGTTAATTACAAGCAGATATGGAGAAATAACTTTCAAACTAGGAAATTAAACAGTTCACTACTGAACAACCAATGTGTCAGATAAGAAATCAAATAAGAAATCAAAAGATTGCTGGAGAGCCTGCTGGTAGATTCCTTGCATTTCATGTTACTGACCATGGTTTGAATCCTGGCATCCTATATGGTCCCCTGAGCCCAACTGAACACAACAAAGGTATTTTTAAGAGGAAAATGTATAGCTTTAAAAATACTCATCAGAAAAAGAAAATAGAGCTACATAAAAAAACTTGATGACACAACTTAAGATATTGGAAAAAGGGAGCCTGATAGATAGCATAGAGGTAGAGTGTTTGCTTTGCATGCAGAAGGACGGTGATTTGAATCTTGGCACCCCACATGGTCCCCTGAGTCTGCCAGGAGTGATTTCTGAGTGTAGAGCCAGGAGTAATGCCTGAGAGCAGCCGAATGTGACCCAAAAACAACAACAACAAAAAATTGGAAAAAGGGTAGCAAAATGTGCCAATAATAAGCAGGAGGAAAATAATAATGAAATGTAGAGGAAAAAATTAATGAATAGGACACCAAAAAAATCCAAAGATCACTAAAAGCAAGCAAGACTTCCTTATTTGAAATAATAAACAAGAACCATAAATCATTAACAAGACTCACAAAGACAGGGAGAAAATTGTAAGCAGAATCAGAAATGAAAAGGAGATGTCACTATAGACACTACAGTAATTCAAAGGGTAATCAGAGATTACTTTGAGAATCTCTATTACATCAAACATGAGAACATA
>PVKC010041427.1:0-12150 GCA_004027635.1 Crocidura indochinensis | reverse complement strand
TAGTCTAGTTATCCAGGAACCTTCTTCCAATTTTTCTTTTATTTGTGACTATGCCATAGATAAATGTTTTCAGCATCTTTGACTGGTTTTCTTTCAAATCTATCCATTAAGGTGATTAAACTAATGTATGTAAAGATTATATTCATAGAACGGTGCAGAACTTGCATAAAATGACATCTTACTCTTTATTTCACCTAAAACCTTCTAGTTCATCATGTTCTGAGATGCTCTGTGATTTCAGATGGGCTGCTTTGCTGTCTAGATGCCCAAACTGCAAGCAATTCCACCCTAAACAATCCAGGGGTGTGTGTGCGAACTCCAAAGATTTTGGAGCACAATCCAAATGATGAGGGATGGAAGAATGTGACACTAAGCCAGGAATCACTGCCTTGGGGACACGTGAGGCTGAGTATAAAAAATACTTGGGCCTTAAGTGCAGCTTCTTTGAGACTGTAAGGGATCAAGGTCAGTGTTTCTATGAGTCCTAGTGAGTGTACAACCACCACCTCAACATCAAGGAAGGGCTTGGGAATAATATACTTCATAATACAAATAATTAAAAGACAATAATGTCAAATTATCATTATTAGCAGCCATTTAAGCTGCAGCAAGATCAGAAAACCATGTATCCACATAATGCAAGGATAAGAGCTAATAGCATACAAATAATAAATATCTGAATATAAAAATTCTAAATCACAGAAGACTTATGGGTGGAATGACAGCCAAATTTAACTAACAATAGTGATCTTTTTGTTTTCATTGGGTGTCCGTGGACTGAAGAAAATTCTGTAGATTTGGGACAGTGCAATGTTTTCCCTTAGTTAAAGCTTAACAGAAACTGTTCTTGATGCTTTATTGAGTTTACTTCCTATATAAAACACAGTAAAGATTATTTCTAATTACAGTCCCTCACTGCCCCCTGGTGCCTTAAGTAGTAAGTATTGCTAAAAATCCCTTCCTCACACCTATATTCATCGCAGCACTATTTACAATAACCAGACTCTGGAAACACACTCTGAGCACAGTTAGAGAAATAGCTACACTAAGAACATGTTCATGATAATGTCAGAGAGTGAGGCTATATAGAAACCCCATCTCGAATACCGGCGGGGAGGTTGGGGATTTCAGGAGGAAAATGATGGGGCATTGATGATGGGAAGGTTGCACAGTGAAGGGAGGTGTTCTTGTTATGACTGAAATCCAGCTACAATTATTTTTGTAATCACGATGCTTAAATAAATTATAAAAAAAGAGAAGAGAAGATGCCTAATTAAGCTGGCTGTCTCTTTAGTTTCTAGCAGAACCCAAACTTCTCATCTATTTCTTTCTTGTTTAAGCATGCACTTGATTATCAGGTTTTCTTTTTAGTTTGTGTTTTTGTGTTGGGTATATGCCCAGCTTTACTGAGGATTTTCTTCTAGCTCTGTGCTCAGGGAACACTGAAGATCTTGGTGCCAGGAATCAAACCCAGGTTGGTCACTTGCGAAACTTATGTTATGTGCTGTGCTATATCTTTATCTCTGTCCTCGGGTATGTAAACTAAAAAATTAAATTACAAGCTGAAGAATAAGGCCAACAGCACAATTTCTCTGAACTCAGAGTTCACAGTTAATCATCCTGTCAATATTCCAGCCTTTGCTATTTGTGTTCTTGCTCATTGTTTTAAATTACCTGTTAGCATAAACAATGGCTCATCTGTTTCAGAAGAAGATATTGTACTCAATAAATGGCCAGCCTGTCCCCTTTCTTGAGGATGTCCAGGATAAGCTTGCCACAGTTCTAATCTTTCTTATTCTTTGTTACACATCTTGCTGAACAGAGGTAAAGGGTACCAGTCAGGCTGACTCTATTGTGTGGTAAGCCACCACAAAAATGGACTGACTTTTGTCAGCATCAAATTAAAATGCAAATTCAATCAAAGTGTATTTTTATGTAGATGGCCTTATCATGGGTGGTGATGTGAACTTAGGATATTCTGGCTCAAGATTTGAAAGTGTCCGTTTGCTTCTGGATACTGAATGTAAAAAACATTGATGCTAATTTTATTCATTGACTAATTTGTCATGTAATAAATGAATTATCAAAATGAATTATAGTCATAGAAAGTACTATTATTTATCCATAGCAGGATATCTGATGTGATTTCCAGTTGAATAAATGTAGAAAATATTGTAATAAAATTTTAAAATCTATCACCTCATTTATAAAATCACTAAGATGAAATGAACAGGAAAATTTATCGACACTGAATGTTTGAATTCCCACCCCTTTTTTCTTTTTTTTTCTTACCTTTAAACATAACCACGTAACTTGATCCATCTTATTCTGCCTTACAAATTGAGGGAGAAATAATGGAAGGCACCAAGACCAGTCTTATGAAAATTGAGTAGAAATAAAAAATGATCAGGCTGAAACAACAAATCAAAAGCCAACTACAACAGAATCGATATTCAATCTACAACAAATACAACAAGCTATACACAGAAGGGGTCATTTATATTAGTGACCTGAGGGCAAAGGAGGGGCGATGTGGAAAGCATGCTGGGAAATAGGGTGGAGGGAGGACAACATTGGTGGTGAGAATGCTCCTGATTCAATGTCACTATGTACCTAAAATACTACTGTGAATGATTTGTGAACCAGGAATAGGATTCAAAGAACATCAATTGCTCTCAACACACTCCCCTAACTCCACCCTAGTACCATTAGCAATGGACTCTCACACCACAAGGTGTAGTTTGGGAGGAACTTACTAAAAAGTCAACTTGGGTCAAAGGAAGCCACACACGTATGTTTCCAGTCAATGATCAAGGAATCTGCACAAAAGAGTTTCCTGCATTTCATCTATTGAGACATGTGTACTTTCATACTATAACTCTGAGATGTGAACTGGCCTCTCTCCACCTGTGGAGAAGCCTCTCCTCTCCCTTGAATACAATATTCTCTCTCTTTTATGTCCTTATCCATCTTTACTTCAGTGTCTCCAAATAGAAACTGCTTTTACACCATCAGTTTTCTTCATGGCTCCTCTTAGAGATTCTTTTCTATAAAGAGAAGAAACAAACCTGGAAGACTTAGACAATGTCTGGGACTGACTTTCCTTTCCTACAAAAATCACTTATTTTCTTCAGTCTGAGTCCATGGCTTCTTGTGAAGTCTGTTGGTGGGGACTGAGTTCTGAACTGAGCAAAAGTAAGGAGCGGCAGGTGCAGCTTGAGGGCTGCCTAGGGGGACTGTAGGGACTTGATGTCCCAGTCATAAAAGCAGCGCACTGAAAGCTTTATCAGTCCCAGGTTTACTCAGCTAACACCAGGGTGGCAGAGGTAGG
The DNA here is from genome assembly GCA_004027635.1 of Crocidura indochinensis. NCBI lineage: Eukaryota > Metazoa > Chordata > Mammalia > Eulipotyphla > Soricidae > Crocidura > Crocidura indochinensis. The sequence goes on along the minus strand of PVKC010041427.1, from coordinate 8,819 downwards.
AAGAGAGAAAGTGGTCAAATCAATTAAAGGATCTGGTGCCCTCTCTCCTCACTTTACATAAATCACCTCAGAAATGCCCACTAACATCACTTTTTAAATATTTCCTATCTTATATCCATTTCCTATCTTCTGTCAAAATTCATCTGAAAGCATTACCTGAGATCAATATTCTTTTGCTAGGATAGTCTTGTCACACTGTGTTCCAAGAAGTCTCTATCTCATGGCAAAAGAAATTTAAACTTTTTAAAATATCCTTGAAAAGAGAGAAAGAAAGAGAGGTGAGCTAGAGTGATAGTACAGAGGAAGGATGTTTGCCTTGCACGTGGCTGATTTAGAACAGATTTGGGTTTGAGTCCCAGCAATTATATGATCCCCAAGCCTGCCAAGAGCAACATCTAAGCACAGAGCCAAGAGTAACCCCTGAGCACTTCTGGGTGTGCACCACTCAAAAAAAAGTGAGAGATTGGGGGGCCGGGCGGTGGCGCTGGAGATAAGGTGCCTGCGCTAACCTTGGAAGGACCGCGGTTCGAACCCCCCGTTCCCCATATGGTCCCCAGTGCCTGCCAGGAGCGACTTCTGAGCGAATAGCCAGGAGTAACCCCTGAGCGTCACCGGGTGTGGCCCAAAAACCAAAAAAAAAAAAAAATGAGAGATGAGAAATGTCTTCCATAGGGTACCCCAGGAAGTGGTAAAGGGAAACTATGGGAGTTTGATGGTGGAAAATATGCACCCGAGAATAGATGGGTGTTGGAATATTATGTGATTAAAATTCAACCATGAACAATATTGTCATTATATGTCATAGTGATTAAATAATTTTTTAAATCTAAAAGAATCCCAAAACGAAAAAAACAATCCCCAAGAAATATAGGATCCAATAATAGAATGGGAAGAGGATATGTGACTTCCAAAAATAGCAAAAGAAGAGATGTTTACATAAGACATAGAAAAGAGCAGGATTAGAATGATATAATCAAAAGACTGATGGGAATGTCTATGTTCAGTCTCTAGAAAAAGTTCAGACTGTTTTCCATCCTTCCATGATTTGTCCTCAACACTATTAGAGGCAAAATTGTCATGATCCACAGAGAGATGTAGGCCAGGTGTGGGTTTTTCTAGAAAGAAAAGAGTTTGGGAATCACACTAATGAGCAATGTGGGAAATTGTTGCCCTCATAAAATTCCCAAGGTAGGAACAGTCCTCTGGATAAAAGAGGGTTACCTTAGATGGTGAAGGCTGCATAGGTGAACAAGGACAGGAAACAGAACTGAATACTCTGACTTCATAATTCACAATTATCGGGCCCGGGAGATAGCATGGAGGTAAGGCGTTTGCCTTTTATGCAAGAGGTCATCGGTTCGAATCCCGGTGCCCCATATGGTCCCCCGTGCCTGCCAGGAGCAATTTCTGAGCATGGAGTCAGGAGTAACCCCTGAGCACTGCCGGGTGTGACCCAAAAACAAACAAAACAAAACAAAACAAACAAACAAACAAAAAAACAGAATTCTCAATTATCATCCTAAGGACAGAACCATGTCAATATTCCAGTCTTTGCTATTCATGTTCCTGCTGATTGTTTTTCATTGCCTGTTAGCATAAAAAATGGCTCATCTGTTTCAGAAGGAGATATTGTACTCAATAAATGGTCAGCCTGTCCCCTTCCTTGAGGATGTCCAGAATGAGTTTGCCACAGTCCAAATCTTTCTTATTCTTTGGTATATATCCTGCTGCACAGAGGTAAAAAGTACCAGTCAGGCTGACTCTATTGTGTGGTAAGTAGCCACAAAAATGGCCTGACTTTTATCAGCATAAAATTAAAATGAGGGGGGGCCCAGAAAATAGCATGGAGGTAAGGCGTTTGCCTTTCATGCAAAAGGTCATTGGTTCGAATCCCGGTGCCCCATATGGTTCCCCGTGCCTGCCAGGAGCAATTTCTGAGCATGGAGCCAGGAGTAACCCCTGAGCACTGCCGGGTGTGACCCAAAAACCAAAAAAAAAAAAAATTAAAATGAGGGGATGGAGAGATAGCACAGCGGTAAGACGTTTGCCTTGCATGCGGAAGGACAGTGGCTCAAGTCCCAGCATCCCATATGGTCCCCCGAGCCTGATGGGAGCAATTTCTGAGTGTCGAGCCAGAAGTAACCCATGACTCCCCCCAAAAAATGAAAATGAAAATTCAATCAAAGTGTATTTTTATGTAGATGCCCTTATCATGGGTGGTGATGTGAATTTAGGATATTCTGACTCAAGATTTGAAAGTGTCAGTTTGCTTCTGGATAATTAATGGAAAAAATTGATGCTAATTTTATTCATTGACTAATTTATCTTGTAATAAATGAATTAGCAAAATGAATTATTGTCATAGAAGGTACTATTATTTATCCAAGGTATGTGCTTTCCAGTTAAATAAATGTAGAAAATATTGTAATATAATTGTAAATACTATCACCTCATTTATGAAATCATTAATATGAAATGAACACGAAAATTTATTGACACTGAATGTGGAACTTTTTAGATGAGATACTCAGAAGTCATCTTAGGAGAAACTGAATATATATCAGGAGCTTCTTTTGGGTCTGGTACAGTGGCACTAGAGGTAAGGCATCTGCCTTCCCTGCGCTAGCCTAGGACAGACCAAGGTTTGATCCCGGGTGTCCTGTATGGTCCCCTAAGCCAAGAGCAATTTCAGATCACATAATCAGGCCCATAGCCAGGAGTAACCCCTGAGAGTAACCAAGTGTGGCCCAAAAACCAAAATAAATTTTTGAAGGAAAATATGCTATGGAATAAAAATATGAATGGATGTATTAATGTGAGAAAATAAGAAAATAATGAATTTCATGTCGTAAAGAACTTATTTGATGAAATATGAATTGTATCAAGAATCTTTCCGGGTCTGGCGGTGGCACTGGAGGTAAGGTGCCTACCGTGCCTGCGCTAGCCTAGGACGGACTGCGGTTCAATCCCCCGGTTTCCCATGTGGTCCCTCCAGCCAGAATCGAGTTCTGAGCGCATAGCCAGGAGTATGAGTGTCACTGGGTGTGGCACAAAAAACAAAAACAAACAAACAAAAATCTTTCAAAAACTATAGGTAGATATACAAATTTCCTCAATTATCTCATCAATTCATTATTTTGCATGCCTAGATAGTCTTACATATTCAATGAGAATCAAAATATAAGATGCAGCAGATATTAAAAACTTTTATAGAAAAAATTTTCATGGTACTTTATTTTCTTTTTTAAATAATATTTTATTTAAACACCTTGATTACAAACATGATTGTGGTTGGTTTCAGTCATGTAAGTGAACACCCCCCATCACCAGTGCAACATTTCCATCACCAATGTCCCAAATATCCTTCCTCCCCACTACATCCCCCACCTGTATTCTAAACAAGCTTTCTATTTTTCTCAGACATTGTCATTGTTAGGATAATTCGCAACGTAGTTATTTCTCTAACTAAACCCTCATCACTCTTTGTGGTGAGGTTCATTAAATGAGCTGTAACCTCCAGTCTTCCTGTCTTTTGTCTCTAAAAAATTATTGCAAGAATGCCCTTCATTTTTCTTAAAACCCATAGATGAGTGATACCATTATGCATCTTTCTATCTCTCTCTCTCTCTGACTTATTTCATTCAGCGTAATAGATTCCATGTACATCATGTATAGGAAAATTTCATAATTTCAGCTCTACTGATGGCTGCATAATACTCCATTGTATATATGTACCACAGTTTCTTTAGCCATTCATCTGTTGAAGGGCACCTTGGTTGTTTCCAGAGTCTTGCTATCAATAGTGCTACAATGAATATACAGGTAGGTATAAGGAAGTGATTTTTGTATTGTATTTTTGTGTTCCTAGGGTATATTCCTAGGACTGGTATAGCTTGATCATATGGGAGCTCAATTTCCAGCTTTTGGAGGAATCTCCATATCGCTTTCTATAAAGGTTGTATTAGACAGCATTCCCACCAGCAGTGGGAAAGAGTTTTTTCTCTCCACATCCCCACCAACACTGCTTGTTCTAATTCTTTGTGATGTGTGCCAGTCTCTGTGGTGTGAGGTGGTACCTCATAGTTGTTTTGACTTGCATCTCCCTGATTTTAGTGAACTGAAGTATTTTTTCATGTGTCTTTTGGCCATTTGCATTTCTTCTTTGTCAAAGTGTCTGTCCATTTCTTCTCCCCAATTTTTTGACATAATTAGATTTTTTTTCTGGTAAAGTTGTCAGTGCCTTGTATATTTTGAATATTAGCCCATAATCTGATGGGCATTGAGTGAATAGTTTCTCCCACTCAATGTGTAGCTCTTGAATCTTCGGCACTATTTCCTTTGAGGTGCAAAAACTTCTCAGCTTAATATATTCCCATCTGTTAATCTCTGCTTTCACTTGTTTGGAGAGTGAGTTTCCTCATTGAAGATGCCTTTAATCTCAATGTCATGGTGTATTTTACTTATGTGTTGTTCTATATACCTTATGGAATCAGGTCTTATATCAATGTCTTTAATCCATTTGGATTTTACCTTCGTACATGATGTTAACTGGGGGTCTAAATTCACTTTTTTTTGCAAGTGGCTAGCCAGTTGTGACAACACCACTTGTTGAAGAGGCTTTCTTTACTCCATTTAGGATTTCTTGCTCCTTTATCAAAAATTAGGTGGTTGTATATCTGGAAACATATTCTGAGTATTTAAGCCTATTCCACTGATCTGAGGGTATATCATTTTTATAATTATCTTTATTTAAACACCATGATTACAAATATTATTATAGTTGTATGATTACAGTCATGTAAAGAACACCCCCCTTCAACAGTGCAGCATTCCCACCACCAATTTCCCAGATCTCCCTCCTCTCCACCCCCTCCCCACACACACACACCTGTACTCGAGACAGGCTTTCTACTTCCCTCATTCATTCACATTGTTATGATAGTTTTCAGAGTAGTCATCTCTCGAACTGCACTCAGCACTCTATGTGGTGAGCTTCATGTCACGAGTGGCACCTACCAGCCCTCATCCCTCTTGTCTCTGAGATAAAAATGTCTTTCATTTTTCTTAAAACCCATAGATGAGTGAAACCATTATGCTTCTTTCTCTCTCCCTCTGACTTACTTCACTCAGCATAATAGATTCCATGCACATCCATGTATAGGAAAATTTCATGACTTCATCTCTCCTGACAGCTGCATAGTATTCCATTGTATACACAATGGAATACATGTACCACATTTTTTTTAGCCACTCTTCTGTTGAAGGGCATCTTGGTTGTTTCCAGAGCCTGGCTATTGTAAATAGTGCTTCAATGAATATAGGTGTAAGAAAGGGATTTTTGTATTGTATTTTTGTGTTCCTCAGGTATATTCCTAGGAGTGGTGTAGTTGGATCATATGGAAGCTCAATTTCCAGTTTGTGAAGGAATCTCCATATCGCTTTCCATAAAGGTTGTACTAGATGGCATTCCCACCTGCAGTGAAAAAGAGTTCCTTTCTCTCCACATTCCTGCTACCACTGTTTGTTTTCCTTGTTTGTGATGTGTGCCAGTCTCAGTGGTGTGAGGTGGTACCTCATAGTAGTTTTGATTTGCATCTCCCTGGTGATTAGTAATGTTGAGCATCTTTTCATGTGACTTTTGGCCATTTGCCTTTCTTCTTTTACAAATTGTCTGTTCATTTCTTCTCCCCATTTTTTGATGGGGATAGATGATTTCTTCTTGTATAGTTCTGTCAGTAACTTGTAAATTTTGGATATTAGTCTTTATCTGATGAGTATTGTGTGAATAATTTCCCCCACTAGTGTGTGGCCTTTGTATTCTGGGCACTATCTCCTTTGAGATGCAGAAGCTTCTCAGCTTAATATAGCCCCATCTGTTTATCTCTGCTTCCAATTGTTTGGAGAGTGCTGTCTCCTCCTTAAAGATACCTTTAGTCTCAATGTCATGGAGTGTTTCACCTACATGTTGCTCTATATACCTTATAGTTTCAGATCTGATATCAAGGTCTTTAATCCATTTGGATTTTACATTTGTACATGGTGTTAGCTGGGGGTCTGAGTTCACTTTTTTGCAAGTGACTAACCAGTTGTGCCATCACCACTTATTGAATAGGCTTTCCTTACTCCATTTAGTATTTCTTGCACCTTTATCAAAAACTAGGTGGTTATATGTCTGAGGAACATTCTCTGAGTACTCAAGCCTATTCCATTGATCTGAGGGTCTGTCTTTATTCCAATACCATGCTGTTTTGATAACTATTGCTTTGTAATACAGCTTAAAATTGGGGAAAGTGATGCCTCCCATATTCCTTTTCCCAAGGAGTGCTTTAGCTATTCGAGGTTGTTTATTGTTCCAAATGAATTTCAGAAGTGTTTGATCCACTTCTTTGAAGAATGTCATGGGTATCTTTAGAGGAATCATGTTAAATCTGTACAATGCTTTTGGAAGTATTGCCATTTTAATGATGTTGACTGTGCCAATCCATGAGCAGGGTATGTGTTTCCATTTCCACGTGTCCTCTCTTATTTCTTGGAGCAGTGTTTTATAGTTTTCTTTGTATAGATCCTTCACATCTTTAGTCAGGTTGACTCCAAGATATTTGAGTTTGTTTAGCACTAATGTGAATGGGATCGATCTCTTAATGTTCATTTCTTCGCTATCATTATTAGTGTATAAAAAGGCCATTGATTATTGTGTGTCAATTTTGTAGCCTGCCACTTTGCTATATGAATCTATTATTTCTAGAAGCTTTTTGTTAGAGTCTTTAGGGTTTTCTAAGTAGAATATCATGTCATCTGCAAACAGTGAGAGCTTGATTCGGCTTTATTACAGACCGTGGTTAGTGTTTGGTTGTTGTCGTTAATGCTGTGGTGCTTTTCAGGTTTTTTGTTTGTTTCTTTTGGTTTTGGTTTGGTTTCGATATCTGGAGGGGTTGATTATTTGGTATTATTTTTATATTTTCTTCCTTTTCCCTTTCTTTTCTAAAACTGAATTTTATAGTCTCTAAACTCCTCCCATTTTTTGATTGTTTGGATTCCCCCCCCCATTTTGTTTTTTCTTTTTTTTTTCTTACCTTCAAACAGAACCACATCACTTGAACCACCTTGTTCTGCCTCACAAATTGAAGGGAAATAATGGAGGGCATCAAGACCAAACAGTCGTAGCAAAATTGAGTAGAAATAAAAGTGATCAGAAGTAAACACCAAATCCAAATCCAAGTACAATATAATCAATACCCTATCTACAGCAAATACAACAAGCTAAACTCAGAGGGACCACTTATACTAGCAGCCCGGGGGGCAAAGAAGGGGCGATATGGGATGTATGCTGGAGAGAGGACAACATTGGTGGTGAGAATGCCCCTGATTCAATGTCACTATGTACCTAAAATACTACTGTGAATGATTTGTAAACCACTTTGGTCAAAATAAAAATTATTAATAAAAAAAAGCCTGGGATTTCTAAGGGATAGTACAAAAGATAGGGCACTTACCTTACATGTGGCAGAACTGGGTTCAATCCTGGAATCCCATATCTTAGTCCACAAAAAGTAATTTCTGAGAACCAAAAGTTAACCTCTGAGCACCAAGTATGGCTTCAAAACAAAAAAGTAAAAAAAAAAATAAAATGAGATAAAAATTTTTTTCTTACATTTTCCTTACACTGACAACATGTCACCCTTGTTGGATAGGTCTAATATACTTAGTTTTGCTTCATCAACAAGTCTTTCCAGTAATGTCTTTGGGAAAACCATCATTAATATAAATTAGACCCATATAATAGTAGCATAGAATAAGTTTGACATAATAGGCATTTGGCACTACGGAATTTGTCTGACTTTTTACTTTATTCTACAATGCATATGACCCAAGTCAATATCACACCACCCCTTTTCACAACAGAGAAATTATAAGGAACTTTGGGAAATACGCCAGGAAAAAATTAAAGCATATGGTTCATCCTTGTAGTTCTTGTTCCATCATCTGAGGAGGGAATAAGACCCTTAATAGTGAACATTTTACTCCTGCAAATGTTCCTTACTGCATTTCTTTGTTATTTTACTAAGGTTTTTGCAAGCTTTGTCTATCCTTACTCATGTGACATCTTTATTAATGGCTAACTTTGGGCTGGCCTTTACAGGTTCTGAAATACTTTGCAAATATGTAATGCTTGTACTGGAGATATGAAAAGCAAACAATCACATATCAGATATTCTGGCACACAAAATAAGTATCAGATTTTGATAGAAATATTCCTTGAATGACTGAACATTGGCCCCATGACAAAAAATTCATTTTCACTGTCTGAAATAAATGTTTGGAAATTAGAGGGATTACAAGAGAAAATAAAGAAGGTAATATAAAACTTATTTAAAATTTTGTAAATAAATTATATGGAGAATATAGTGCTTTAAAATTTTATTTGTAAATATTTTATTTCAAAATAACATTTAAAATTAAAAGCTAAGTTTAGAATAGAAGAAGCAAAAGAAAACACAGAGCAGGTTTTAGTCTCACTTCCCTATGACTATGAACCACTGTGCAGAGTGTCAAAAATCGTATATAAGGCACAATAATACTTAGCCTCATCCTCAGGCATGAACCCATAGATGGTCAGGAATGCTGTGTTGCCAGCCTTGGAGCCTGAGAAGCGATGAGGGATCCCTGAGGGCCGTTCGTTGACATAATAAATCAGCATTTTGGGGACTGTGTGCTCCTTCTGCTGGTACCAAGAAATACGAACATCTCCCCCAATGTCATCCATGGTTCCTTGACAGGTGATGGAGACTCTCTGTCCCTGTGTCACAGACATTGAGGGA
>PVKC010041426.1:0-12173 GCA_004027635.1 Crocidura indochinensis | reverse complement strand
TTCTTAGGAGTTGGCCCTACTGGGCAGGCGTGGATGCGGAGAAATTCCCAGCCTGACGTCACAATCAGGGGACCTTGCTTTGCAGAGTACTTGCTATAGCCGGTTTTCAGTCTAATGGAATGTTCCTGGGTGTTTCAGCCCTAGGATGGACTTCTGGGAGAGCGAGTCTTTTTTTGGGACCAGTTTGGTCCACTCCCACAAAGTCCAGAACAGCAAAGGACAAAGAAACACAAAGAAAAGACAAGACTCACAGTTCTTAGGAGTTGGCCCTACTGGGCAGGCCTAATATGTGTATTTTAGATAATTCTATTGCTACACTTTAGGATAATATATAATCCATATAACTAAAATAAAAATGTTTTCTAACACTGTTAAATTCAGGTATGGTTGGTTCATGTTACTTACTTTATTTTTTATTTCTCTCATATGGGAGTATGTAAAAAATAAACTATAATTTTGAATAAAGTGTCTACATTCTCATTCATGTTTAAACTTCTGAACAAAATAGTTTTATTAATGATAATTCTTACTAAAATTGCTATGTTTAATCAATAAAATCAAGCTAAATAAGTGTTTTAGAAAACAGTGTTGACCAAGACTAGAGTCATTAAGGAAACTCATTCACATTAATTTGCTTAACGTGTACATTCAAAAACCAGAATAAGGAAATTTAGTATTTGCAAATGGTTATTTGTGGAAAAACTGACAAAAGGAATGATTTTTATTTGGAAAATCCTTAGAATTTGTTAGTCTACTAACTTGTTAAGAAATTAACTAATAATTGTCCAATGTTTAACCTGTTCATATTGTCTGATACTGAGAAGTACTTGAATAATCATATTTTGGTAATTACATGATTCTTTATTAAATGAAGTAAACCTGGAAAAATTATGGAAGCCACAAAAACAAGCATACTGATAATGCAAATTCATACTTTGTTAAAAAGTATATATAATGGGCCGGTGCGGTGGTGCTAGAGTTAAAGTGTCTGTCTTGCCAGCACTAGTCTAGGATAACCGAGGTTCGATTCCCCGGCTTCCCATATGGTCCCCCAAGCAAGGAGCAACTCCTGAGCGCATAGCCAGGAGTAACCCCTGAACGTCACCGGGTGTGACACAGACGCCCCCCAAATATATATATGTACATGTACATACATATATATAAAACATGTGATATTTATAATAAAATTGTTGAAATCCATTCATTTGAAAACCTAAATAGACAATTGTGCTACATTTAATGCTTGGTTAATGTCTTCCTTAACATAGTATGTGTTTTACCCACACACAGATACTGACTTGTGTAGACTGTATGAAGCAAGATTTTATGTGAAATATAATTGATAATCCTGAAAAACAAATGGATTTGCCAATGATTGTAAAGCAATATATATACCGTATTTGCCAGCATACGAGATGACCCTTCAACCCATGAAAAATTCCTAAAAAGTCGGGAGTCATATTATATGCTGGTATACGGCATGCTGAAACTTGTTCCAGCTTCAGGGACTAGTGAGCTGCACCCTTTTTACTTATAAGAAGTAACTTACTTTTAAGACTTTTAGGAAGTTTTTCATGAGTTGAAGGGTTGTCATATACACCAGCAAATACAGTATGTACCATCTTCCTTACTTCTCAAGATTATGCTTTTCTCGGAATTTGCTTATAGTGTAAATCCATTGCTGTCATTCTATAATTTAGTTAACTCTTTTGTACAAAAAATAAGTGTTTCAATATAATTACATTGATAATTATTTGTGGAATATTCTTATGAATTTGGTTATTCTTTCTATGACAACATAATTAAACTCTTCAAGGGGTTGGTTTGGGGCACTGGCTTCTCAGTCCATCAAGCTCTCCTCCTATATTATTTTTGAAAATATGATAAAATTAGAAAGTGGCAAAAGAGAGAATTTTTAAATGCAATCACATTCTGATGCAAGATCATGAGACCATTTCTGGGCGGGGTCTTGGGAACCGGAGATGAACTGTAACTTTACCTGCAGACCCTGCCCATTTCCTGGGAGGAGTCTGGGAAAGGTATTTAAGGACTCTGACCCAGAGGAGAGGATCTCTCTTTTTGTCTTTGGCTCTTGCCCAGTTGGATCTTTGCCAGTTTGAAGGTCAGAGGAAAGATGGCTGAGAGAAGTTAAGATGCAGGGCTAGTTAAGAATAGCTGAATGTTTAAATGATTATGATATAGGCCACACATGTGGTGGCTAGGATGAATAAAACTGTTACTTCCTGAAGCCTGCATGTGAGTGAGATGTCTACCCACCGCTCTCATGAACCTCCAGACCTGACGGTTAATGGGGGTTGTGGAGCCACATGGTTCAAAGTCTAAAAACAGAGGCCTCCATTCACCATCCAAGCCAATCTTAAGGCCTTATTTACAACAGTGACTTATTTCTTTCAAGATATAACTATTCAACATCTATTTTTATTTATTTATTCAAGATATCTAAGATACTCATATAGGCCATTAACAATGAAAATTACCACATTAAAAATCCAGGGAAAAAAAAAACAAACAAAAAATGCAGGGGACATGAATGTATACTTTCCTGAAGAAGATGTGATTACGTAGCATGAAAAGGTACTCATCATTTCTTATCACTAGAAAAATACAAATCAACACAATAATGAGAATTTATTTCACACATGGAACCACCAAAACAGCTTTAATATATAATCTTTGATAAATAGACAAGAAATATGAAGTGGAACAAGAAAAATCTTTTCAACGAATGGTATTGGGAATACTGAAAACTATATGCAAAAATGTGAACTCAGACCTCTTTACCATTATTTAAAAAGGTAAAATCAAAATAAATTAAAGGCCTTGATATCAGATATAAAAATATAAGGTAGATAGAGGAAAACACTCCAGGATCTTTCAGGTAAAAGCATTGTTGAAGATAAAATACCGTTAGTCAACCAAGTGTAAGCAAATATAAACAAATGGAACTATACTAAACTAAGAAGCCTGTTCACATCAAAGTAAAATGTGACTAGGATACAAAGACTAGCTATGAAATGGTAGAAACTATTTACCCTTTACCCATCTATTAAGAGGTTCATATGTGATATAGATACAAACTGGTAAAAGATAACAAGAGAAAAAATACATCTAACACTTCCCAGAAATGAAAAGAAGAGATGAACAGAACCTTCCTCAAAGAAGAAATACAAATAGCCAAAGGAGGAAGAAAAAGGCTCCACATCATTAATTACCGGGGAGATGCAAATTATACTGACAATGAGATTCTATCTCACAAAGCAGACATAGGCATACATCATAAAGAACAAGAACAACCAATGCAGGAAGAAATGGACCCTTATTTGCTGCTGTTGGGAATGTCTACTGGTCCAGCTTTTAAGTAAAATAATATATTTCTCAAAAAATAGAAATTGAGCTCCCATACAGCAATATCATTCCTAGGATTCTGTAGGATTATACTGTAGGGACTTAAAACACAATACAGAAAATTCTTCTGCACTATGTTCATTGCAGTTCTGTTTATAATAGACAGAATCTGGAAATAACCCAAGTGGATGACAAAAGTTATTCTACACAATGTGGTTCTTCTAAATAATGGAATATATGCAGCTATTAAGAAAAATCAAGTAATGAAATTTTCTTAAATATGCCTGTTTTTTTGTGAATATTATGCTGTGCAAAATGAATCAGATGGAGAAGAATAGTCATAGAGTAATTGCACTCATTTGTGGACATAAAATGTAGTATGATAATAATATCCAGACACATAAGGGACAAGGGCCTAAAGGACAACCTATGTTGGGAAGCTTGCCAATAAAGCAGGGAAGTGCAGTTAGAACAGAAAAGTGAGCACTTGATAAAGATAGTTGGAAATGATCATTTTAGACTAGAACTTCATTTTGAAAAGAGACAAAATGATATGTGTGTTATCCATTTAATAGTAAGTGTCAAAATGAAAACTAGGGAGAGAGAGAAAGAAAGAAAGAAAAAAATGTCTGCCACGGAATCAGGCAGAAGTGTTTGTGAGGGATGGGAGAGATACTTGGGACTTTTGTGGTGAAAAATGGGCATTGGTAAAAGGTGTTGTACAACTGAAACTCCATCATGGTCAACTTTGTAAATGTGTATCTTATAGTGATTCAATCAAGAATTTATTATAAATAGTCTGGACATATATAGTGGTATAGAAGGAACTTGCATTTGCATTTGATGTACATGTCATATATAAGATCCTACAAATGTATTTATCAAAAGTATTAGAAAATCTCCATATGAATACAATTTCCACTTCTTGACATTTCCTCCCCAAAACAAAAAAAACATTAATTTTAAAAAGATACAAGTACTCTTATGCTCACCACAGTAATTAGTATGATAGGAAGGTTATGCAAAGAAACCATATTTCTAATGACAATTGAAAGGAAAATTAAATCATGGTATACATACACAATGTACTCCTACTTTGTTGTCGTGAGAAATGAAATTATGCAGCTTGCCGAGTATGAATGTAACTAGGAATATCAGATGAAGTGAAATAAGACAAATAAATAAGGACCAATAATAGATGTTATCACTCATTGGTGCATATAGAAGTTATAACTAGATAAGAGCCAATATACACATGACAAACTCATGGTCCTGGATTACAAACCACAGATTGCTAAACATTGGTATAACAAGAGTTGAAAAGAGATGGTCAAAGTGACAGTAGTGTACTGCCTTAGATACTTTAGTGAGGCAGAGTGTAGTAATTTTTAGCATATTGGCATTATAAATGTTAACCAATTGTAGCCTAAATTATATATATTGCTTCTCGGCTGTGATGGTCAGGGTTTACTCTGAGCTATGCACTCATAAATCACTGCTGGCTCAAGGAACCATATGGGATCCCAGGGATTGAACTCAGGTCTATTCTGGATTGGCCTGTGCAAGGCAAACACCATACTGGTGTGCTATTGCTCCAGCCCCCTAAAAAATATTTTTGGTTTTTGGGTCACACCCGGCAGTGCTCAGGGGTTACTCCTGGCTCCATGCTCAGAAATTGCTCCTGGCAGGCACGGGGGACCATATGGGGCACCGGGATTCAAACCGATGACCATTTGCATAAAAGGCAAACGCCTTACCTCCATGCTATCTCTAAAATATTTTTAAAAATGAAGTGTTTGATTTAAGTCATTTTCACATAATTTGTGCCATTACTGAACATCAAATTAAAAAATATTGTATGTTACTCATTGGAGTAATTAATTTTCAAAATGGAGTAAATGTATTACTAATTGGAGTAAATTTCAACGTGTTTTACTACTGATTTATAATCAGATTAAATTCTATATTTGGGAGGAATGATTATCACAGTCATATTTATCTAATTATCAGTATTGATTTCCTTAGCCTAAGCGTCTAAAGCGTCTAAAACTAAGACGCTTTGAAACTACATTTAGATGCCTGGAGATAGCCTGAACTGTTTAAAGACATATGTCAGCCCAGTAGCATTTCCTGAAATGAACATGAAGCTTTATGATTGATGATGGCCTTTTGTAATTCTGGATCATATTCAAGTTTCAGAGTATGTTTTTTCATCTATTTATGTTATTTGTTTCCTACCTAATTTAGCAGCATTATTTGGTTTTAATATCATGGTTGATATTAATTTTGGCAAGACCCTTCAGACAATTAGAGCTAGTCAAAAAATAAAATGTGGCAAACAAACTACGACAATATACATGTTATTTGCATTCCCTGTATCTAAGATATCCTATGCACCTAATCTGATGGTTTACTTATGGAGTGAGAAATGTATTCCCATATCATGCAGAAAAAAGATATCACAGTCTTCTAATTTTTGTGCATGTCCTTTCTGTGCTATGAGCAAGCTTATAGCTGGGATCTATGGTGAATCTTGAATACTGATGTTGTATTTGCACTTATTGTTGAATATAATTGAAATTCACAAGCTTTGGTTTGGGTTGTGTAATATTATTTTGTAATTTCAGTCTGATTTACTACTATAATTAATGCACCTGGTACTTTTTTAATCAGATGTAAGATATTAAAACTTTATTCTTATGGGTACTACTATTTTTGTATTCTCATATTTATGAGCAACACTCAATAATGCATTTGCAGTATATGTCTGATCATTTTGTTTCTCTCTATAAACTCTTTTGATTATGACCAGAAACATTTTTTGGCGTTAAATGTTACCCCACTTCAAAAGGAAAATTACTCAGAGTACTAGGTGACTTTGACCTATTGTGACATTTTAAATTCTAAATTAAAATAGAAATTATTAAATTAATAGTAATTCTAAATATGTGTTTTACTTAGGCAACTGAATCTTAAGATTTTCTTGCTATTTCTTTTAGGTAAATCTCTTATAATTCAAGTACTTTCCTTACATGCACAGTCTGATCAATTGTTTGAAAACTATTTTAACAAGTTTGAACATCTGGGTTTTTTTAAATCTCTGCTTCTTTTTTATCTTTTTTTTAGGGATTATTCCTGGGTACGCTTACCCGGTCATATGCAGTACTAAGGATAGGACTTGGGCAGTTTCATACAAAGCAAACACATTAACCCTTGTCCAGTTAACTATTTCTTACAACTTAACACACAAAAATGGCACGTTATCTCACTTACTTGTGTACTTTAATAGGTTTATGCATTACCCTCAGAAACAAGTTTCTAATTAGAGTGTAACAAATAAAACATTTTTCAATTTTGAGCCCCTTCCACCTTTTCCTCCTGCAAAAAGAAACAAATGTAGTTCGATTCTCTGGGAGTCAGCCATGAAAATCAACCTCTTGCTATTTGGTGAATGTTACAACAGTTCTCTGCAAGAGATCACATGGTTACATTCTTTCTATTTAATATTAAATGCAGGCTGTTAGAAAATATTGTTTTGGTATGGACTCTGTATAACACTACTCCATATATAATAGTCATTGGGATTGGATCGAATTTTGAGTCACCTTTGTCCTTATTAGTACACTAAAAACAATCATCCATATGATATTCTCCTAACACTTTCTACTTGCATTGTGGGTAAGCACATTTTTCAATTTTATGTCCTCAGTTGTACACATCTGTCATTCCCTTTCATTTATTAAATTTCCTGGGAGATTACTATGTATAGTCAGTTATTGCTACCCATTCTGCTGTTATAAACAGATTCCCACAAATTCCACATCCTCCTTCAAACTTGTTCTCAAATCTTGGATGGGAAGTATGACCTGTTTTCCTTATTAATTGTTTTCTCATTCATAGAGCTCTCTGCTTAGTACTTTCTATAATTTTTAAAGGACAGTTTTTAATTTGGAAATGTGTATCAAAGTGCATTAGTTATTGAACAAATATCTTGGAATCAATGAATTAGTAAAGTAATTCAATTAGTGATTACAATCTTCTTTAAGCAAAGCACTAAGGCACATCCTATTATGCAAATTTTCTTTAACGACCAAGGAATTATCAAAAGTTTTTAATGTGTTTCTTTTTTTGTTCCTCACAAAGATTGTAGAGAGATGATCTAAAAGGAATTAAAAGAAATTATCATAAATTATTTTATTCTACATATATGGCAAATCAATTTTGTCAATAATACCTGAATACCTTATGTCACAGAATTTATGTTTGCATCTATAAGTATGCGTGCATTCAGAGATACAGAAGTAGAAACTAATAAAATAATTAAAATTATACCTGTTCAGGAGGTTGGTTAATTCCATAGAACCCTTTACTGAGGAGGAAAACAAAGATAAAAACTACCAGTGGGCTTCTCAGCATGTCAGACCATTGGGTTGCTTCCAAAGCAATTAATTCTCAGTGGGGTGCAAGCAAATTCATTAAAATAGAGAATTGTATTGCCTCTGAGGATTTGTGGTAAGGTTCAGATCCTTTAGAAAAGTAACAGCTAAATGAGCAAGAAAAGTCAATTGTAACTTTTTCAGTTTCTCGCATCTAATTCAGGTTGATTCAGGGTAAGATAATCATAGGAAAGGGTAACACGTATTTTATCTTTATAGATGAGTAAGCTTACTGGAGCATAAAAGTACATTTGTACTAATATTTTATTTGATTCATGTCATGGATTAAATCAGAGACAAATTGATTAGATTTATTTCTTTAAAAAAGTTTAAAGCAGGAAAGGAATAAATCACAAGTTCTTTCTGAACCATAAAACATTTCTGGTCAGCTCTAAATATAGGTGAGTTTGTACTTGCAGGTGTAAATAGCTCTGTTTCTGGGGAAATGTTAAACATTTAATAGGCAAAGGAGGAGAACAAATGAATCTTCAGCTTTGAAGACACAACATTCCATAAAAATCCTTCTCTAAATTTCTAAATTAGAACAACGAAGATAAATATGAAAATATTGGGGCCAGAGCAGTGGTAAGGCATTTACCTTGCATGTATCCCCCAGCTTCCCATATGATCCCCCAAGCAATGAGCTATTTTTAATTTATTATTATTATTATTATTATTATTATTATTATTATTATTATTATTATTGGTTTTTGGGTCACACCCTGCAGCACTCAGAAGTTACTTCTAGCTCTACACTCAGAAATTGCTCCTGGTAGGCTCGGGGGACCATATGGTATGCCGGGATTCGAACCACCGACCTTCTGCATGCAAGGTAAAGCTTTACCTCCATGCTATCTCTAGGGCCCTATTTATTATTTTTAAGTATATAAATCTTTATTTAAACACCATGATTATAAGCAAGTTCGTAGTTGGGTTTCAGTAATAAAGAGAATACCACTCCCTTCACTAGTGCAACATCCCACCACCAATGCCCCCCTCCTCTGAGTGCATATCCAGGAATAACCCCTGAGTATCACCAGGTGTGACCCCAAAACAAACAAAAAGAAAATATGTGACAATGAATAATATGATTCTAATTGAGTATTGAAGCTTCAATTAGTTATCTATTATTTTTTTTATACTACTCCAGGCTTATTCCTGGTTCTGTGTTCAAATACTTAGGGGACTATCTAGGATACCAGGGAGCAAGACTTGGTCAGGTATTCCCTCCTGTATTATCTTTCTGGACCACCAACACTTCTTTCAAAACCATTTCAATATTACAAAAAGAAATCATTATCCTACAAGGTATTTTACTTTAATTTCTTAGTTATTTGGAGATAGTTCAACTGCTTTATGATGATTGATTGCATATGATGTGAAGATATGACTTTATTTATAGTCATATTCACTCATAGGTAATATACTTATATGGAATTGAAAAGATGAAATCAAAGGAATGACTAAAACAAACAAAGGCATTTGAAAAACTCAAATCACAGAGTAGAAATTACTAGAGAAGTAAGGATAAGAAAATTGAAGGAGAAAGTGAGGGTTTAAAGCTTTTAGTGAGGAGATATCAGTACTTTATTTCTATTTAAGATGCTATGATTATCCGCATTGAAGACATTTGAAAGTGGTCCTTTAAACCATAGATTCATGCAAATTAATGTTATTTCAATTCCAATTTTTTACAAAAATATAAAAATCAAGTGTGTATAGTGCGCATGTGTTTTTGCATGTGTACATGCAAGACACATAGATTTGGTTCCACATAAAATTATTGCAGACCTACTTATGATATTATAACTTCATAAATAAGGAAATTCCAGTTAATATAAATTAAGCAGTCCTTTTCTCAGTAGTCCAGTTGAAGCTTGTCACTTTAACAAGTTAATCATTTAATCCTAGCAGGAATATCAATCCACTGGGGACTCAGGATGAATTTGTACATGTGTAGAGAACTTTAACCTTTCTATCCTTCCTTCATGATTGAATTATCTCTCCTAGACATCATCTGGCTAAAAGCTGCTGTCCTTGCCTATCATTCTGCAAGAAAGTGACAATTCACTTTTTAAAGCTTTTAGTGAAGTGAAGTAATTGTTTCCCCCAGATGTCTTTTTCTTCCAAAGAAGCATATAAGGGTTTTATCCATTTATAGCAAGATTTCACTAGAATTCCTTCTTCATCCTTTCTCAAATAATTCTATGCCATTTTACAAATACAATGCAATGACTCTGAACGTTTTTGATTCTCACTAGGCTTTATTTTATTTGTAAATGAACTGACCTATTATTGAAGGCAAAGTTTTCAAAAATTTAATATTATTAATATATTCTCTGGATTCACCTGTTTCATGGATGCCTGAATGTTGACACTATTCACAGTCATTTTTCTTTAGGTTTCATTTGTGATCTTTCCTGTTAGCAGCAGAGTAGAAGCTTGATAAATACTTTTTGATGAAGCCAACCTGCATCATAATATTTGACCTACATTGTCACTTATAGTTCCCTGGATACTGCTGTTTAATTGCTTTCAATTATCTTAGTCAGTGTCTACCCAAGCAAAATGAAATAGTGAGTCAAGCAATTGTCTTCTCTATGTGATCAATATAAAAAGTCAATACAGATAATTAAGGCACCCCCCAACTCACATTTTCTTTACAAAGAACCTTTTTTGGTCACAAGAATTGTTCAGATAATTGTCTCAACTGTCTGTTTTACTTTGCATCACAGACACAGGTCTGTAACTAGTCTAATGGACCATGGAAATGTCAAATGGTCAGATTGATAGATCACCACCTACTTCATTCTCCTGTAGTGCTTTTAGATAAATAATGCTGGCAGGTGATAGAATGCAAAGTGGAGACCACCCCTTAAATTGATTTTTATTCCTGGTGATGATTTTAAATTAAATTCATAAGAAAAAACTGTTGGACATCCTAATGGTAAGATGAAATCAGAAGACACAATGCCCTTTGACTTAGGCAAAAACCAGGATTGCCAGCTACTGAAGACTGACATTGACAGCCAATGCTGGGCAGTACTAACACTGGGACGAGTAAAAAAAAAAAAAAACCTAGCCTAGGCTTTGCCTAGGATCTGTACAAAAACCAAGATCTCCAATCCCAAAGATCTGAGTGGAACAACTGTAACAGATAGAATTTCTAGATCATAATGTAAAAATTCTATTTCAGACTTTGTCCTAGGATCTGTGCAAAAACTGAAACCACCTATTATAAAAGAATGACTACAGCAACAGTGATGGAACAGAACTTCTAGAACTATAAATAAAGACTATTCTAGGCTTCATCCTATTCTAGACTTCATCCTATGACCTTTGTAAATACCAACATCTCTAGTTAAAGAATCCTGATTATATCATCCACAACTGAGCAGAAAGTTGCCTGGCACCATAAAAAGAAGTTGGGGTGTGAAAAAGTGTGTAAGGACCTTGTAGTACTCATGACATATGCATGACAGTATGCTTCAAGGGTGGAGAAACCCTAAAACTCTTAGGCCAAGGGAATTCCCTTTCTAATTTTCCCAATTCTTACTCTGCCTTTGCAAAAGAAGAGTATAAAGGAAGAAAAAGAAGAAGTAGAAAAAGAAGAAGAAGAAGAAGAAGAAGAAGAAGAAGAAGAAGAAGAAGAAGAAGAAGAAGAAGAAGAAGAAGAAGAAGAAGAAGAAGAAAAAGAAGGAGGAGGAGGAGGAGAAGAAGAAGAAGAAGAAGAAGAAGAAGAAGAAGAAGAAGAAGAAGAAGAAGAAGAAGAAGAAGAAGAAGAAGAAGAAGAAGAAGAAGAAGAAGAAAGAAGAAGGAGAAGAAGAAAAAAGTAGAAGGAGAAGAAGAAGAAGGAGAAGTAGAAGAAGAAAGAAGAAGGAGGAGGAGGAGGAGAGGAGGAGGAGGAAGAGGAGGAGGAGGAGCACAAACCTTTTAACATATTTGCTGGTTTGGGGTTATTTTTTGTTGTTGGTTTCTTTCTTTTTTGTTGGTTTCTTTTTCATAGTTGCTGGCTTTGTTTTTTATTGTTCTTTTTGTTTTGTTTTTCATATTTTTCTTGTTATTACTTTGTTGTTTGTTGTTTGTTTGTGTTTTTTGTTTTGTTTTGTTTTGTTACCTTTTCTTCTCTTTTCCCTTTCCTCTTCTAAATTGATATTTATAACACCTAGAAGACCTAGAGGGACTCCTACTAGTTTGGGGTGCTTTTTTTTAGTTTTTTTCTTTCTTTTTTTCCCCTATATCTCCAACAGAACCACATTACTTGAATCATCTTGTTCAGTCTCATAAATTAAGGGGGGAGGGGAAATGGGTGTTACCAGCTCCAGACACTCACATGAACATTTTTTTGGAAGTTAAAAATGATCAGACGGG
>PVKC010041425.1:0-12161 GCA_004027635.1 Crocidura indochinensis | reverse complement strand
GATTTTTTTTTTTTTTTTTTTTTTTTTTTTTTTTTTTTTTTTTTTGGTTTTTGGGCCACACCCGTTTGACGCTCAGGGATTACTCATGGCTATGTGCTCAGAAATCGCTCCTGGCTTGGGGGGGCCCATATGGGACACTGGGGGATCGAACCGTGGTTTGTCCCACACTAGCGCTTGCAAGGCAGACACCTTACCTCTAGCGCCACCTTCCCGGCCCTCTTTTTTGATGAATGCTAACTTTTCTGGTGTGAGGTGATATCTCAATGTTGTCTTGATTTTCCTTTACCCAATAGTTATTTGTTATATAGAGCACTTTTATATGCCTTTGGTCATTTATATTTCCTCTCTGAGAAAATTTTGCTTCATCTTTTCTCCCCATTTTTGGTGTGGTTGGATAGTTTTTCTTGTAAAGTTTTATCAATTCTTTATATCTTGGATATTAACCAATTGTCAGGTGAGTGGTAGTCAAATCTTTTATCCAAATCTGTGTGTTGTTTTTGTTATTCTGATTTTTGCTTCCTTTGAAGCATATAAGTTTCTTAATTTAATGTAGTCCCAATTGTTTGTCTTTGCTTCTACTTGCTTGGTTAGTGGAATTTCAACCAAGACAATCTTTTTAAGATGTCTCTAATTTCAAAGTCGTGGAAAGTCCTACCTATGCTTTTTTCTATATAATTTATGGATTCAGGTCGGATATCAAAGTCTTTAATGTATTTTTATTTGGTTTGTGACTGACATTAGAAAGATATCTGAATTCATTTTATTGCATGTGGCCAACCAGTTTTTCCAACACCACTTGTTGAAGGTTTCCTTGCTTCACTTAGTATTTTTTGCTCCTTTATTGAAGATTAACTGACTGTAGAGGATCAGTGTTTAGATTTTCAATTCTATTCTATTAATCTAATGGTCTGTTTTTATTACACTACCATGCTGTTTTAATTGCTAGCACTTTGTAACACACTTTAAAGTTAGGCAAAGTGATGCTTCCAAATTTCTTTTATTCTGATGATTACTCTAGCTATTGGGATAGGGTGGGTTTTATTTTTTCA
This sequence comes from Crocidura indochinensis, assembly GCA_004027635.1. Classification (NCBI taxonomy): domain Eukaryota; kingdom Metazoa; phylum Chordata; class Mammalia; order Eulipotyphla; family Soricidae; genus Crocidura; species Crocidura indochinensis. The sequence goes on along the minus strand of PVKC010041425.1, from coordinate 11,112 downwards.
TATGCATTTCAGGAGTGTTTGATCTATTCCTGTGTACAATATTATAAGTATCCCTATTGAAATTACATGAATCTGGGGCCCGGGAGATAGCATGGAGGTAAGGCGTTTGCCTTTCATGCAAAAGGTCATCGGTTCGAATCCCGGTGCCCCATATGGTCCCCCGTGCCTGCCAGGAGCAATTTCTGAGCATGAAGCCAGGAGTAACCCCTGAGCACTGCTGGGTGTGACCCCCCCCAAAAAAAAAGAAAATAAAAGAAATTACATGAATCTATATAGTGTTTGGAGATTATTACTATTTTGAAAATGCTAATCCTCCCAATCCATAAGCAGAGTGTGTGTTTCCATTTCCCTTGAGTCTCTTTAATTTCTTTGAGTAGTATTTTGTAGTTTTCTTTGTATATGTTTTAACCTCTTTGGTTAGGGTGACTTCTAGGTACTTAATTTCAGAGGCACATTTGTGAATATAAATTTTAAAAAGATATTGATATGTATTAAAAATGTATATTTTAAAATATTTCTCTTTTATTTTATTTTGCATACTAACTTTGTAATCTGCCACTTTACTCCACAAATCTATAGAAACTTTTTTTTCATGAGAAAAGTGTTTTATTGTTTTTATTTTTTATAGTATCATTTTTTGAGTATTTGAAGTTTTCTTTTTTTTTCTTTTTAATATATTTTATTTAAACACCTTGATTACATACACGATTGTATTTGGGTTTCAGTCATGTAAAGAACAACATCCATCACCAGTGCAACGTTCCATCACCATTGTCCCAAATCTCCCTCCTCCCCACCCAACCCCTGCCTGTACTCTAGACAGGCTTTCCATTTTCCTCGTTGATTTAGAGTTTTCTAAATAAAGTATCATACCATATGAAAATAATGAAAGCTTGACTTCTTTTTCCTGTCTGGATACCCTTAATATCTCTTTATTGCCTACTATAGCAAACACCTCCAGTGCTGTATTGAATAGAAATGGCAAGGGTGGGCAACTGTGTCTTGTGTCTAATCTTAGAAGAAAGGCTTTTCATTTTTCTTCACTGAGCATGTTTGCTGTGGGCTTGTGGCAAATGTTTTCAAATATGTTGGGGAATATTATTTCAATTCCCATTTACTAAAAGTTTTTATCATGAATGGGTACTGTATCTTGTCAAATGCTTTCTTTGCATCAAATATGATAATAGGATTTTTTCTTATATATATATATATATATTACATTGATTGACTTGCCTCTGTTAAACCATCCTTGCAGCACAGGGATAAATTTCACTTGGTCATGGTATAAGATCTTTTTTTATAAGCTATTGGATTCTGTTTGATAATATTTTGTTGAGAACCCTTGCATCTATGTTCCTCAGGGATATTAATATGTAATTCACCGGGGCCCGGGAGATAGCATGGAGGTAAGGCGTTTGCCTTTCATGCAAAAGGTCATCGGTTCGAATCCCGGTGCCCCATATGGTCCCCCGTGCCTGCCAGGAGCAATTTCTGAGCATGGAGCCAGGAGTAACCCCTCAGCACTGCCGGGTGTGACCCAAAAACAAAACAAAACAAAAAAAAAATGTAATTCACCTTTTTGTGCTATCTCTGTTTCCTTTTGTTATCAGGGTAATATTTGCTTCATATAAATTGTTTGGGAGTGTTTCTGTGTCTAAGATCTCTTGAAAGAGCTTGAAAAGCATTGGCAATAGTTCTTTTTCAAAGATGTGAAAGAACTCACCAATTAATCTATCTAGGCCTTGGCTTTCTTTGGGGGAGACTTTTAATTATCATTTCAATTTCCTCAATAGTGATAGATAAGTTTAGGTGTTTCATGTCTTCTTGGTCCAGATTTAGGGTGTTATAGAATTTCTTCTAGTTTCTGTTGTTTTATCGTATAAAGATTCTTCCTAATAAACCTTGGAATTTCTGTCGTATCTGTAATGCCACCCCCTTTCATCTCTGATTTAGTTAATTCTCTCTCTCTTTCATAAAGAGAGAAGAAAGTTTTGTCTCTCTTTGTGAGTCAGTCTAGTGGTTTATTGATCTTTTTTATATAGCCAAAGAACCAGCTCTTGACTTCATTCACCTTTTATGATTGTTGCTTTTTGAATGCCAATACATTAATTTCTGCTCCAAGTTGTGTTATTTCCTTCCCCCTGCCTGTTTTGAGCTTTTTTTGTTATTTACTTTATTTTAATTTACTTTTGTTAATTACAGATTCTTAAATTTTGCTGTTTAGTTATTTATATGGGCCATTTATTCATTCCCATTGAATGCTTGCTATGAATTTTCTTGTTAATGCCTCTTTTACAGTGCTCTGCAAGTTTAGGCAGCTTTGTCATCATTCTTATTTGTTTCCAAGAATCTTTTGGTTTTCTCTCTAACCTGCTAGCTTTTCAGAAGCAAGATGTTTAATTTACAGCTCTTTTAATTATTTCTCCATATCTGTTTGTAATTAACTTCCATTTTTCAGTGCATCATGGTCTGAGAAGTTAGTTAATATGTTTTTATCCTCTTGACTTTATGGAGGTATATGGTCTTTTAATTTTGTATCTATAGTAAATCAACTATCCAATTAGAATCCTTTCATGTAAAACCATGAACCAATTGTATTGAATGTAACATTGATAGTGTATGTCTTTTAATCCATTTTTTCTTCTTTTACATCCATAACCAGACTCTTTTCAGGTGGACTAAAACTTGAATGCTAACTCTTTGCTTCTGTTTCTGAGATGCCATCCTGATTATGGCAGACTGACCATTTCAGAGTTCATTAAATATTACCAACACAAGGGTTTACATTTTTTCTTAAGTAGATCATTGAAAAGGCAGAAGGCTCTACTCCTAAACCTTGGACATGTCAGTAGCTAATGGTAGTTTTTATAGAGCCATGTTCTCCAAGAATATCTTTGCAACAACTGTATGTCAGGAAAAAAACTAAAAAGAAAAGCAGGGATATCAATGCAGGAGTGAGTAAACACTGTTTTATACTATAGAGTAGCTGTGGGACCAGAGAGATCATACTGCAGGTAAGGAGCTTGCCTTGCACTTAACATTTCAAAGTTAAACCCCAGTATTCCACATGCTCCTCCAAGCCTGCCAGACATGGTAATTAAGTACCAGGAGTGGTCTTTAAGTACAAGTCAAAAGTAAGTCCTGAGTATCCCCATTTTATGACTCCCACAAAGACAAAACAAAACACCTGTGTAGCTGTATGAGTTGGTCAAGCATAGATTTCTGTGTGTTTTGTTGTTGTTATTGTGTTGGGGCCATATCCAACAGCAGTCAGGTGTTACTCCTGGCTCTGCACTAAGAAATTCTGGTAGTACTCAGAGGACCATTTGAGTTGTTGAGGATTGAACCATGATCTGCTGCATTCAAAGAAAATGCCCTACCCACTGTGTAATTTGCTTTGGACTCAGATTTCTGTGTTGAATATAAGCTCTCACCATCTTAATCAGAGACAGACTGTATGAGGTTGCACAATATCTTTTTATGTGCCTTTGATTACTTGAAAATAAATGGGCAGGGGTAGAAATTTTCAAAGAAAAGATTGGGTTGCAGGGAAATGACCTTCATCTAGAGTATAAGGGAACAATGAATCCAAACCTTCAGGCTACTGGGAGATTAGAAAGACAATTTTTCAGAGCATGCTGGAAAATTGTGCCTCTTTTTCATGATAGGGAACTGAAAATGAAACAACAAGAAAGAGTCAAACTGGATAAACAACTGTCATGGTCAAAGGAAATACTGGAATTTGCTGGAAACAAAACAGAAAAGTTCAGGTGAGTTCAAATCCTAAATACAAGAGGCTCAGGAATTAGCCTGACATTTTTTAAACCTCTATACAATTAGACTTAACAGTAAAATAGGAGTAAAAGTTCAGTTGACATATGTAAAAATAGCTGACAGAGGAAAAAGGCTAGCTTTTATTTTAAAATATGTTACTAAAAATTCCCAGATTAACAATCAACATTTAGGGGATGTGTGTAAATTGACATATTCTCATATTCTTTCAGAAACAATTTGATGTAGGATAGGTCACAACTCTAAAGATAATTGACACTTAGATCTTATTTTGCAACTCTGGGAATATGATATGCATATAAATAAAAGAAGAATAGAACTTTAGAATGAAAGATACTCATTGCCTGATAAATTAGAGAAATTCTGAGAATGGGAGGGCAATGAAGTACATGCCTTAAGCGCAGAAAATGAAGATATAAGGACATAAATAAATAAAATAACAATGTATGATCCTTTTATAATGGTAAAACCATGTGTCTGGATAAATTACATCAGAAAACAGATATGTAGATAAAGAACTAGGGAGCTGGCTTTGAATAATGCTTAGTACCAGGTAGCTGATGAAAAGATTGAAATGCATGCTTGGAATGAAGTTGTCCTTGAATGAATTTCCTAGAATAGCAGCTTCCCTCCTCTAGCTTAAGAGGGTGCTGTCCTGATGGAGAAGCAGAGCATCATCAGGCTGAAACTATCAGACTTGCCAAATCAGGCTGAGTATTGCTAGAATTAGCTGCAGGCCCTCCAGAATTTCTGGAATGCACCCTATACCCTAGCATAAAACTAAGCTCAGTCAACATTATGCTTTGTGTAATGAAAGCAATCATATCTCATAGGCAACAAGTCGAGGACAAGAAAAAGCAATTGTGGCAAATAGAGTTCACCTTACAACAGGTAATCTGCATCCTTCCTCTTCCTCCCTCCTTCCTCTCTTCCATTCTCCCTCTCTCCCTTCTCTTACTCTCACCCTCCTTCCCTTCCTCTTCCTCCCTCCTTCCTCTCTTCCATTCTCCCTCTCTCCCTTCTCTTACTCTCACCCTCCTTCCCTTCCTCTTCCTCCTTCTCTCCCTTCTTTTCCTCCCTCCCTCCTTTCCTCCCTCCCTGCCTCACCTGGTGGTACTCAGAAGTTACTCCTGGCTCTGCACCCAGAAATTACTCTTGGCTATGCTTGGGGGACCATATGGGATGCTGGGGATTAAACACAGGCCAGCCACATACAAATACGAGGCAAGTGCCTTCTGTGCTATTACTCCTCCCTCTTTCTTTCTACTTTCTTTTTCTGCTTTCTTTCTTTTTCTTTCATTCTTTCTTCCTTCCTTCCTTCATTTCATTTCCTCCTCCCCTACCTCTTTCTTTCTTTCCCTCCTTCATTTCATCCCTCCCTCCACTCCCTTCCTTTCCTTCCTTCCTTCCTTCCTTCCTTCCTTCCTTCCTTCCTTCCTTCCTTCCTTCCTTCCTTCCTTCCTTCCTTCCTTCCTTCCTTCCTTCCTTCCTTCCTTCCTTCCTTCCTTGCCCAGATCTTATGCATGCAAGTACTTTAACTACTCTTAAAATTTGTTATTATTGTTATTAGTTTAAAATTACAGTTGGCAGTGATTAGGGGTTACTTCTGACTTGGTACTCAATGAATCACCTAGGTCTCCTGTATTTAAAAAAATGTGCTCAGCCTTTTGCATTATAGTCTTAAACTTGTTTTGTGTTCATTTTTGAGGCCATCAAGGTGGGGAAGCAATTATTTAGTATTTTGGAAAGTTTTTTGTTGATGTTGTTTTAATCTTTTATGATGAGCTATAGCATTTCCTTTAATTTTAAAATCTCTTTAGTTTTATTTACTTCTCTTGTTAAATCGCTCAATTATTTTTCCATTACTACATTAATCTGTGTCTATAGCCTTCATAAATATTTATATGATGCTTGGTTTCTATTTGAAGATAGTCCAAATGATTGGAAAACTAAAGGTTAGAAGATTTACCTTGACCTTAAACAAAAAGTTCCTTCTGTTCACACTCAGAATTATTCAACAGTTCTCTATCCATGCCTATCCTTATTTCTAATATCTCTTGTTGAATATGTATATGAGAACCTCAATTGTAGTGCCAATTTCCAACTAGTCGAGACCTGCTCTACCTATATTCGATAGATTTATTATGGAAACTGCAAGCCCTATGATCTCACCTTGAAGGTTCTAGAATGAGTGTCCTCAAGAGGTCACCCCAGGCTTATAAAAAACACTACCTCTTTCTGAGAGATCTGAATATGGAAAAGGTTGTAATATGGTAGAACAAAGTAAAGGTTTATTTTTTATCTTCACAATCTATGCAAGTCTGAATAAATCTCAACCACTTCCCTGTCCCTGTAAGTGTTGGGATCTGGTGCAGCTTCTAGAGGTAATATAAGCTTCTCTGGTGAGCGAGCAAAGAAGAACAAGTAATATCTATGACCACTTTGAGCTCTAGTAACTATTAACTCTTTCTGGAAAGTCTTTATTTCTACAGCACACTCCTCAAGCCTTGTCTCTGGGTTTTGTGCTCATATCTTCTTTGCTTCTCTTTTATAAAATCCCCACCTCTCCCCACCCCGCCCCAGAAATTAAATTCTTTCCCAGGAGCCCATAGGTTTCTCTCCTCTTAACTACTTCTATCTGAGGTGGCAAGACCACAATGAAGTCTTGAGACTGAGGTCTGTGAAGATTCTTTTCTGAAGCTGAAACCTAGTTCAGTTGAACTGAACTATGAAAGTTCCACACTGCTGATTTTTCCTGACCTAAACATGTGAGAAGGGGGTGAAGTTGCTATTGTAACACTAAAACAGAATGCCTTACCGCTGTTCTAGCTCTTTCCTTGTTTGTTGAGATGTCAGCTTTGTGTCTTGTGACCAAATCCTTATTTCTCAGGGCTATAAAAAATGGAAAGCCATCCCTCTATTTGTATATCATACCTTTGTGCAATTATTATTTTTTTTTTTGGTTTTTGGGTCACACCCGGCAGTGCTCAGGGGTTACTCCTGGCTCCATGCTCAGAAATTGCTCCTGGCAGGCACAGGGGGACCATATGGGGCACCGGGATTCGAACCGATGACCTTTTGCATGAAAGGCAAACGCCTTTCCTCCATGCTATCTCCAGGGCCCCGTGCAATTATATTTTTAAAGAAAATTTCATAATTCACCACAGTTGATTGGTAAGTGTGCTGTAAAAAATATATCAGTGGAACCCATAAATATCCTGAGTTATACCAGCAGGCATATTTGTTGTAGAAAATGTTACTTGATGGACCAGAGAGATAGGACAGCAAAAAAGGCACTTAGTTTACACACAGCCAGTCTTGAGTTTGATACCCAGCACCACATTTGGTCTTCTAAGTACATCTAGAAGTGAATCCTGAGCACAGGGTTGACTTTCTCTGTTCCTACTCCTAACAAAGGAAAATGATAGTGGAGATAAAATAGTACAATCAGTGATTTGGGCAAATCCAGCACGCAGAAAGTCCTCAAATGGGTGTACAGGAGAAGGTTGAATTATGGCCTATGCATCTGAGATGCTTGGTACATAGTCTAATTGGGTATCAGAAATGTTATGGAATATAAAATAGAATATAAAGTATTATGCCTCTATTCAAATATATTAATCTTCATTCTGTTACATAGAATACTCACCTAATTTTACTACAAGACACTGCTTTCTGTACCTTATATAATACTGGAAATTTACAATTCCCTTTTTATTTAGATAAGCTAAACTGAACTTTTTTTTTTGTTTTGTTTTTGTTTTTTTTTGTTTTTGGGCCACACCCGGTGACGCTCAGGGGTTACTCCTGGCTATTCGCTCAGAAGTCGCTCCTGGCTTGGGGGACCATGCTAAACTGAACTTTTATGAGCAATATTGTTCCTGTCAGCAAACATTGGCTATTCTACTTGGAACTCCAGAAAACTCCATATACATCTGGAAGTGTTTATATCCATGGTGACCACTCTAGAGAGAAGGGCTCAGTGGTATGGGTTGATGCATTTGGTTGGTGATTTTCTTTTGGGACATTTCTTTTGGAGAGAAAGCTTTCTTTTGGAGAGAAAGGTGCTATGTATTGACATCTGCTTTATTGGGTATTGACTTTTGTTGGTTTATGCCTGCAAAAGAAACCTAACTTTAGTTTCTGTCTTGCATTCTTTCTAGCCAACCATGGTACCTCCTTTCATGGTACCATATGTATGACCTAACAAATAATCCTCCTTCATCAACATTCCTAGGATGGAGGCCATCTCCACTTCTCTACTATGGAGGACCCTGGGACCATACCCTTCATCTTTACCATGTGATTTTTGGACCATATCTGGTGTTGCTCGAGCTTACTCCTGGCCTTGTGATCTGGGATCACTCCTAGAGAGCTTGAGGGAATGATATGGAGTGTTAGGGAACAAAATTAGGTCAGCTACATGTGAAGTAAGAGTCCTGGCCAATGTACTATCAGTCTTTCCCCAAACATTCACTATTTGTAAGATGATAAGAAGTATGTGAGATTACTTGGAACAATGACTCACATTCTTCTTGCTAAATTTTGGATAAAATATAGAGTTGGCACCAGAGCATTGTACTGTAAGAGCAAACCTGGCTCAGGACACTGATAATCTTTAAGGTCCTCCTCAGTGGGGTGGATCATTCTTCCATAAAGACTTGGAAGTAGAGTTATCTTTTTGTTTTGTTTTGTTTTTGTTTTTGGGTCACACCTAGCAATGCTCAGATGTGCTCCAGGCTCTGCGCTCAGAAATCGCTCCTGGCAGGTTCAAGGGACCAAATGGTATGCCAGGAATCAAACCACTGTCAGTCCTGGACTGGTCATTTGAAAGGCAAATGCCCTATGGCTGTGTTCTCTCTCCAGTCCCAGAAAGTAGGTTTATCTTATCCTTCATTTTGCATGAAGGATAAAACCATTCTACAGATGTACACGTGTACAGATCATGTTTCTAGGCAAGTGAGGATTATGTAAAAGACAACCCTGATATCAGGGTTTTGGGTGTCATATAGGAGAGAGAAATCATGATGCAGAGCCTGTGAGCAGCATGGATGAAGCACTGCTTATAGGATGAGAAAAGAGAAACAAGAGTTTCACCAGAAATAATCAGGAGGATGTGGAAAAGATGGAGGAATTAGGCTTACAGAGAGAGTTTTCTGGACTCATTAGATAGAACTAAGTTTATACCAGCAAGGCAGGCAGTTCAACCTGAGAGTGAGAGTCTTATGTCTTTATCAACTTTAGTGGAGCAATGCATGTTCCTCTCAATGGACCATAAAGATGTCATTGTTGATGTCCAGAGAAATAGTTTAAGAATTAAGCACTTGCCTTCAGGTGGCTGGACCCTAATTTGATTTTCAGCACAAAATGAGCAATAAGCCCTGAGAACCCTTGAATGTGGCCTTAAAACAACAGCAACAAAATGTGTTATCATTGCTCCAAACTCCTTAGATTGGATAAAGATATAAAAGAGGAGTTAAAGTGTTTATAGGGTCTGAGTGATAGTACAGCATGCCTTGCATGTGATCAGTCAGGGTTTGACCTTTGGCATCCTGTTTGATTTCCCAAGCACTACCAGAAGTAATTCCTGAGTGCAGAGCCTAGAGTAACCCTGATGAGCACTGCTGGTTATGACCAAAAACAAAAACAAAAGTTAGGCTTACAGATTAAGAAGGAAAATAATTATAAAAATGTGTAAGTTCAGAGATTTGTCTTCAAGATATGAAGAAGTGATTTAAAAACTTAGATATAGTCACTAAAGTGCTCATCAGAGAACATAGCATTATAGAAGAAAAAATGCATGTACAAAACATATTATCCCATTGAAGTAAGCCTCTATCTCTTTTTGCCTTCCAGGACAATCAATTTAAGATGGATCCTAAACTATAACAAAGAGTTAGTGAAAAATTATGTCAGATCCACATTAGCATCTAAACATTTTCATGTCCTGTTTGACTCACTATGTTTTTCATAGTGTAATGCTAATAAATCTTTTGCACTTGTGTCAGTTTCTGAATATCTTACTTTTCCTATGCCAACTGATACTCTGTGGCCTTGCACAGTGAGAAGCTATGCACATGTTCTAGAATAGGCAGAATCATGGGGTAAGGGAAGAAGTAAAGTAACCATTTGGATTGCTCTGAATGCAAGGTGCTCACACTGTCCTCTGGACTGGGATGGATGCGTCATTTATCAGGGCAGGCTGTGGAAATTAACAGTCAGTGATTTAGACTCTGAGAACCCGGTCTCTCAATACAGGATATTCAGGATATGTAGTGATCTGAGATTTTAATTTTGTACCCATAAAATGGTGGTCATTGTGAATCAATGAATAAACCAGCAGCAGCTTTTGGAGAGAAGTGAAGCAGTGATCCAAGAGCCAGGATCTAGCATTCAAGTATATGTTATCCTATTTTGTCACCTGCCCACCAAGAGCACCATATAGGCATGGCTTCTGAATATTGTCAGTAGAATGCCCACTGGAGCCCCACAAATTCTCTTTATGTTCTAGAAATTATATAATTGAATAATATGCAAGGTAGATCAAATGCATGGACACTCCCCAATCTCCTCCACAAACACACCAACACTTTTACCAAGGAAAAGTTGGGGGGATATCTACCTCTCTTAAGGTGCCTCAAAGGAATTCAGTTGGTCTAGCATTGCCAGAGTTGCAAAATACTCCTTCCTGCAGAGTAAGGGAGATTGTTATTATTCAAAAGCTCTGGGATCAAAGCTTAGGCAGTGCATACATTACCTAGTATCTTGGAACAGCAGCACAAATGTAATGCTCTTGTAATTAATTAATTTCATTGACTGACCCTGATTCCCATTCCATGTAATCAGGGTCTGGGCCAAAGAATGGCAGGAAGGGTAGCACAGGGGACAGGCAGGAGAAAATGTTACTTTTGGTCTGGAAACAAGTTTTGGAAGCACAGATGCTAGAGAGATGAGAGTGAAGGACCAGTAGGGGAAGATAAAATGCATGTGTATCACTGACTTTCCATAAAAAATGTTGCCCCCCCCTTGGGGCCAGAGCGATGGCACAAGTGGTAAGGCATCTGCTAGCCTAGGATGAACCTTGATTCGATCCCTCGACATCCAATATGGTCCCCCAAGCCAGGAGTGATTTTGGAGCAAGTAGCCAGGAGTAACCCCTGGGCATCACCCTGTGTGACCCAAAAACAAAAAAATAAAAAAAGAAGAAAGGAAAAGAGAGAGAGAGAAAGAAAGAAAGAAAGAAAGAAAGAAAGAAAGAAAGAAAGAAAGAAAGAAAGAAAGAAAGAAAGAAAGAAAGAAAGAGAGAGAAAGAAAGAAAGA
>PVKC010041424.1:0-12150 GCA_004027635.1 Crocidura indochinensis | reverse complement strand
GTGAGAGAGGACAGCCTTGTCTTGTGCCAGAATTTAGAGGGAAGGCTTTTAGTTTTTCTCCATTGAGGATAATATTTGCCACTGGCTTGTGGTAGATGGCCTTAACTATATTGAGAAAGGTTCCTTCTATTCCCATCTTGCTGAGAGTTTTGATCAAGAATGGATGTTGAACCTTATCAAATGCTTTCTCTGCATCTATTGATATGATCATGTGATTTTTATTTTTCTTGTTGTTGATGTTGATAGATTTGTTGTTGTTATGTTGATAGATTTATGGATGTTAAAACAGCCTTGCATTCCTGGGATGAAATCTACTTGATCATATTGGATGATCTTCTTAATGAGACATTGTATTCTATTTGCCAGAATATTGTTGAGGATCTTTGCATCTGCATTCATCAGCAGAGAAGACAGTCCAGAGAGAAATGCTGGGTTTCAGTGATCCAGCACAGTCCTTAGTGTGATTTTTTCTCTTCTTGTTGCGATGATGTTCTTTCCTTAGAAAGAGCGCATGGCCGCGTAGTGAAGCGGAGCGGCCGTGCACTTCTGCCGCCTCTTTTCAGCCCACTCCCATGAGGTCTGGACGACAGGAGAGGACATATAAACACAAAGAAAGACAGTACTCACAGTTCTTCACAGTCAGCCCCCCTAGGCAGTCATGGATTAGCAGAAATTCCTAGCCTGACGTCACAAACAGGGGACCTGCTTTTGCAAGCTACTCGTTTCTTGCTGGTTTTCACTTTAATGAGGTGTTCCTCGGTGTTCCTGCCCTAGAATGGACCTCTGGGAGAGCGAATTTTAGTTTTTGGAGCCGATTTGGCCCACTCCCTTGAGGTCCGGATGACAGGAGAGGACAAATAAACACAAAGAAAAGAAAGGACTCACAGTTCTTCACAGTCAGCCCCACTAGGCAGGCGTGGATTCCGCATTTACCACTCTGTGTGGTGAGCTTCATATTGTGGGACCAGTCCTTCAGGCCCTTTCCTCTAATTTGATAAATTCTTAACTGAGCAGATGAGAAGGAAAGGTAACCATGAAGTAGGAAGATAGTAATTCATATCAAATTAGATTAGTGATTTTATTTGTGGAGATTGGAATGTGTTGTATCTGTAGGCATTGGCTAATCAAGTGTCACTGTTTGTTAGTGTATATAAATTGAATCATGCAGATATCTGTATCTTTAACATAACACATTATTTCAAAAGGATATATGTATATAACCATTGTAGTATTTAAGTACAATAGCTATGGAAACAACTGAAATGTTCAGTTATGAGTGGATGAATGCCATTGAAATACAAATATACAATGAAATATTATGCGCCTATTCTATTTCTTATATTCAGAATAATTAATTAGAAATATATCACTGCTCTTCTGAGCATCAACAGACTATCTTTGTCATTGGGACTTTCTATTATATATAGAAATATGTCAATTTTCTCTATTACAGTTACTAAAAACAAAAATGCTTATGTATATACCTTCATTTCTTTTTTGTTTGTTTTGGTTTTGGTTTTGACCACAGCTGGTTCAGGAGTTTGCTCAGAAATCACTCCTGACAATTCCTCCAAAAACTAGAAACTGAGCTCCCATATGATTCAGCTATACCATTCGTAGGGATATATGTACCCTAGGAACATACATAACTTGAACAATCTTATTCTGCCTCACAAATTGAGGGGGAAATAATGGAGAGCACTAAGACTGAACAGTCGTATGAACATTGGGTAGAAATAAAGAATGATCAGACTTAGACACCAAATCCAAAGCCAACTACAACAGAATCGATACCAATCTACAACAAGCTACACACGAAGGGACCACTTATACTAGCAGCCCTGGGGGCAAAGGAGGGTTATATGGGATGCATGCTGGGAACAGGGATGGAGGGAGGACATTAGTGATGAGAACGCCCCTGATTCAATGTCATTATGTACCTAAAATACTACCGTGAATGATCTGTAATCCACTTTAGTCAAAATAAAAATTATTAATAAAAATAATTCATTCCTCACACCTATATTCATTGCAGCACTTTTTACAATAGCCAGATTCTGTAAACAACCAAGATTCCCTTCAACGGATAAATGGCTAAAGAAACTTGGTACATATACACAATGGAATATTATGCAGCCATAAGGAAAGATGAAGTCATGAAATTTTCCTATACATGGACATACATGGAATCTATTACACTGAATGAAATAAGTCAGAGGGAGAGAGATAGACACAGAATGGTCTCAATAGTCTATACGCTTTAAGAAAAATAAAAGATATTATTGCAATAATTCTCTGAGACAAAAGAGAGGAGGGCTGGAAGGTCCAGCTCACAACATGTAGCTCACCACAAAGAGTGATGAGTGCAGTTAGAGAAATAACTACATAGAGAACTATCATAACAATGTGAATGAATGAAGGAAGTAGAAAACCTGTCTAGAATACAGGTGGGGGTGGTGTGGGGAGGAGAGGTATTTGGGATATTGGTGACGCAAATGTTGGACTGGTGAAGGGGGGTGTTCTTTACATGTCTGAAACCCAACTACAATCAAATTAGTAATCAGGTGTTTAAATAAAGATATTAATAAAAATAAATAAAAATTAAAAAGATGCTTACATTAATATAATAATAAATGTCCACTCTAGTTGAAAATGAAAAAAAAAAATAGAAGAAATCGCTCCTGGCTTGGGGTACCATCTGGGAAGCCAGGAGATTGAACTGTGGTTCATCCTAGGCCAGTGGTCAGCAAGCCACGACTCACAAGCCACATTCGGCTCTTTTCACTTTTGAATGCAGCTCTCTGTGTGCCGGGCGGCCGCTCCAAGAGTCAGGACTGTACTCCTAGCCTCTGTAAGTGCATGCCCTGTGTGTAGCCCCAGCTGCCGGCTCCAAACAGCTCTGATTAGAACCAAGGCCAATGTTCACATTAGTGTTTGTGACTTTGTCAGTCATTGTCAGGATTTAATTTTCTCTACATTGTAAGGCAAATTCTTAAGTAATTTAACATTATCAATAAATAATATCTTTCTAAACTTTCTGTTTTATTAGTTGTGCTATTTGTATCCTCCCAACTTATGTGGATATTTGCATGCAGAATATTCTCAATAAAAACTTATTGAAACCAAAAACAGTGTACCATCCTATGTATTTTCGGTTTTAAAAATGTGGCTCTCAAAATAAGTTTCAATCGTGGTTTTGGCGAGATTTGGCTCAGTTGAAAAGGTTGCCCACCACTGCCTAGGCTAGCGTGCACAAGGCTGGTTTTAGGGGTTTTAGGGCTGGTAAAGACTAGGTTTTAGGGCTGGTAAAGACTGGTCACATAGCAGACCAATAAATAACTTTCTAAGAGACTATAATTTCTCTAGATAGTTGCAACATTTTATATTCCACTGTGTATTCACATTTATATTTGCCACATTTTATATTACACTCTGTATTCAAATTTCAAATCAGCTCCATCCTTGTTAACACTTGATAGAATAACTATTTTTTAATTGTTCTAATGTCTATGTGATGGCAACAAGTGCATTGGGGGGGAACACCTGGTGAAGCTCAGGGGTTACTCCAGCGATGCACTCAGAAATCACTACTGGCTTGGGGAACCATATGGGACTCTGAGGTATCGAACAATGGTCCCTCCTGGGTCAGCCCTCCTGGTTCAGCAGTGCCCAAAGCAAAAGCCCTACTGCTATGCCATTGCTTCGGCTCCAATAAGTGCATTTTAACATTCTGTTTTCTTGTAAAATAAGCCAACATTAAGTATATTACTTAACTATTCCGTGTCACTTAAGTGAACTGACATTGTTGTTCAACAGTAGTAGCAAATTTCTTGATATTGAAACTCAGAGGACTTTGTTAGAATTTGCTTGCTTGTGAAGGAATGAGCTTTAAGAGTGAGATAGCAGGCCTGTCATCTTTATTTAAAAAAATTCTATTATAATAACATAATCTTGTAACATTATATATGTTTCATTTCCTGCAACTTTCATCATGCTTGCCAACAACCTGTCCCTCTATCTTCTGCAAGTCAGTCATTGGTTTTGGATTCTGAAAGTTTATTTTCATTTTACTAAGTTTATTCACGTATTTTGTTTATGCACCACATAGGAGTAAAATTACACTGCAACTCTCTTTCTTCTAACTTATTTCCTAGATTAAGTATGTTCAAGTAGTGGGTAGGATCTTATTTTGTTACTAATATCCTTTTATCATGAAACCACAGCAACTTACTGTAAGGTGATGAGCTCACAGGTAGCCAGCTGTCATTAGAGGACAAGGAGTATGTGGCTTCATATTTTATCAGTATGAACAACTGCCTAATTCTTCCAAACTCATCAACTGCAGACCATTTCCTAGTCCAGCTTCTTAAGCTCCTTTTTAAAGTTTAATATCTAATGAGCCTAATAGGAACTCTGTCTATGAGTTCAGTAGTGACCTTGTAATAGCATTCTGGTGATATGATAGTGCCACGAAGTCTGGGCCCTTATTTCTCTTGTTAATTAAAGTACTAACACCTCAATTAGAGAAACAAAGTGAAATAACTGGATAAAGGAAGAAATGGATGAAAACAGATTCTGTGTCAAAAGAATCAGTAAAATGAGAACCGGAGTGTTAGTACAGCAGGTAGGATACTTGTTTTACATGTGGCCATCTCAGGATTCATCCCCTGCACTCTATATAGTTTCCTCTAACTCCTCAAGAAGTGATCCCTGAATGCAAAGTAATCCCCTGAGTACCACCAGATGTGACTCCAAAACAAACCAAAAAAAAAAAAAAATTCAATAAAAGCATAAGTAAAGGGTTCAGCAAAATCCCCTGAAAGATCATGAACTTTGTTTCATTGTCTTTCCTGCTAATGGTATCTTCTGGGCACTTCAACATATCTACCTCCTGAAAATTTTCTCTTCCCTTGTATTGTCCATCTTATATCTTTTAGTCTTCTCGTTACCCTTATTTGGAAAATAAAGCACCCAGGTGTTTTTATTTATTTATTTATTTTTGGTTTTGGGGTCACATCCGGCAGTGCTCAAGCGTTACTCCTGGCTCTATGCTCAGAAATCGCTCCTGGCAGGTTTGGGGGACCATATGGGATGCCGGAATTTGAACCATCATTCTTCTACATGCAAGGCAAACGCCTTACCTCCATGCTATCTCTCCAGCCCCATGTGTTTCTAATCTTATATGTACTAATTAATGTCTTATTCCTGTGCTGTGTTTCTCCAACCTATAGTTTTGCATCGTGCTTTCTTCACTACCATGCTAAGAATTTTACAAGAATAAATGTCCCTTCCCATGAATAAATGCCTCTTCCCATAAATACTGCTGAGTCTACTTGCCCAGCCTCTTTTACATGGTCTCTGCATTTTTCAGTACAATTTTTTTCTATTGACCTTTTCCCCTTAGAGAATGAAATAGACTCTGTGGGAAACTTAATGCTTAATTTAAATATATTTTTTATCCTCTAAGTTTGTAATTCATTAGCTTGTGACTGGTATTTTCCTTTGATAACACTATGTAAACAGTGAAAAGCATTAGTTTTAGTATATGCTTTACTCTATGAAAATACCTAAATATGAATGATAAATGAAATCTACTGTGATAGAAACGAAGATAAATTTATATAATTATTGCTTTATTTTTTTCTGACTTTTAGGTTAAGCATAGGACTAAGCATAATCCTTAGCATAAAATGGATAGTTTTGATGCTTAGTCATTTTGATCAAAATAGGTATGTCATATTGCTTTTATTAGATGCAAAATGAAAAAGCTTTAAATTCAAATGAAACCTGTTTTACTAAAACCTTGTGGTTATATTAAGAAAAAATGTAAATTTAGACGACAATTAGAAATGTCTAGCCAGTTGCTTTAAACATTTGTGTGTGTATGTCATGCCTGTCTACAAGTACAAAATACAAGGCTTTGAAAGATAGTACCTGGATGTAGGCACTTACCTTGCAAGCAGCTACCCTGGTCTCTCTCCAACACCAGTTTGTGACCAGTTTTGTGGTCCCCACAAGCCTTCAAGACTGATCTCTGTGCTCAGAGCCAGGGTAAATCCTTAGCACTGCTGGGTGTGACCAGTATTGGACAGAAATACTCATTTCTTAAATAAAGCATTTACTGCATTATCTTGGTTTCCTGAAAGAAGATATTTCCAATTCTTAAATCCTTTCAGACTACATAAAAGTGTTCCTGGAAAAAGTTATTTTGAAATTATAATATAAATGTTTTAGCAAAATAATTTATATTCAGGAAATTACCAGAAGAATAGAATGTGTATGTATTATTTGTTTGATTAAATTCAACTCACTTGTTTTCATGAGCATTTTCAAATCTCTATTTTGTACCCTCTCCTAGCCCAGAGTAAGAGTTTCAAGTGAAGATTTTCAGAGAAAGAAGTTGGAATTTACTGGGGCCAGGATCACAGTACTAGGGTTAAGACAGCCTTGCTGCAGCTTCAATACGCACCTCCAAACACAGTGATTTGGGCACTACTGAATAATAGTAATAGCCCTTGAGGACTGCTGGATGTGCCTTCTACCCCCTTCCCCAAATAAAGGAAATAAATAAAAGTTATATTTATTAGAAAGACTATCACATATGTTTACTGGTGAAGAACTTTGCATATCTGACTTACTGAGTTCTCTCTCCTAGCATTCTAACATTTCTAGTGACTTATTTGGGGCTATATCATATCTTCTTACTTCACTGACTTATAAGAACAAAGGCTTCATTTTTTCTGAGGATTAGAATGCCAGCTGCATAGGTTGTGAATTGACTGTGGCTCTTTGCCAACTGCCTTTTTTTTCTGGGATCCAGATTGAATTTGGCTTATGATGGCTGGAGAAAAATTGTTTTGGCCATACCAAGCAATGACTCCTTTCTATATTTTTTTGCTTAAATGGGACATATGCCATTCCTGCAAATTTCATTTGTCTAAGCAGGTCACAATGCCAATTCCAATGTCTCTGAGCAGAAAAACGTACCTTCCTTTAGAGTGTAATTATACAGTACTGGGGAAAAAACGGGTGCTCTTGTCACAGAAAAGGATAGCATCTATGCTAAAATGGAATATACTCTCTCATAATCTACTATTCCAGTTTCATATACAAAACTCAGTAGGTTAACATTTTACTCAAAATCAAGTATCTAAGTCAAAAGATGTCAGCTCGGGGTTTTTGTCACTCTACTTTTTATTCATTCATACCATTTAATTTATGATTTCAAGAATCATCAGTGAGGCTCATTACTGGAATTCCCCTCTGGATTCAGGGATTCGAAGATGCAGCCTTGGTCTGATGCAAGTACTAATACATAATCACAGATAATACAATAAGGTGCTTAAATAACAATGAATAACTTGCTACTATTTAGCAAATTTGTACCTAAAATATGATTGCCAATGATATGTAACCCAACATGTTTAAAAATAAAAATTATATTAAAAAATGAAATAACTACTGTTTGGTTCTATTATGGATATTAAATATACATGCAATGAAAAGTGAAGGAGAGGAAGGATGGGTCAATATGGGATGAGGGAATGGGTGAGTTGGAACTGTATAATTTCATTAAAGGGAAGGTGAAGGGGTAGAATTATTTGTGGAAGTTTAACCTTAGAAACTGATTCGACAAAGATTTTGCTTATTTTTTTGTTTTACTTTTGGGGCCACATCTGATGGTACTCAGTGTTTACTTATACTACTTCTGGTTGTGTGCTCAGGGATTACTCAACAAAATCATGTTTGACCATGTACAGGGCAAGTGTCATAGCCCATATACTATCTCTCAGAACCATCAAGAGAGCTTATAAAAATATATTGACCTAATGTTGAGGACAGATGCACAAATGAAACAAAATAAAAATTGAGAAGAGCATAAAAATATAGCAGGAAATACCTTATAGATAATGACATTTGTATCTTATTTTATAGTACCCAAGAGCCACCGATGATGTAAAACCCGGTAAATTTAATAGTTATATGTGTTTTCATAAATATCACATTGGACAGCAATATATTGAGAGGTTGACTTAGATGTGCAAAGAGATCAGCTAATAAACCTTGCATCAAATATTGGGGAGAATAATTTTGGATGGTTGAGTGAAGGTACTGACAATTGAATTTAAAGAAGTGAATTTGAAGTTACAGCTTGGTAAAGAATGGGCTGTGATTAAAGATAGGATTGTGGAATGAGCTACAGCCAATTTTTTTCTACCCTATATATTGTATCTCCTTCATTTATTCCTTGCATGTTTCTGTTTTTCTGCCCAATGATTTTCTTATGTTCCCCAAAATGTATTCTCTTCATGTGCAATGAATGTGATGTGGGAGGTCCAGAAGCAATATTAGTGACAGAAGTGAATAGATTCTCCAGCTTACTCATTCAGTCCTGTTAACAATTTAAGGCATACTCTACGATGCTCTGAAAAAGCTTCTTAGGAGCTCCCTATAGAAAAGCTGAGACCTATTCGCAATACTTATTTGTGGTCGTGTCTTGCATCTCCTTTCATCTGTTACACTTGTTGATTTTTACTTTAAAATTTTTTTTACTTGATTTACTTGATAATGTATCTTAACAAATTTCCATATTGTCATTTTATACTTGCAACACTATTTTATTCCTAACACCTACCAGGGTGTCAGTAATGTACAACCACTGTCACCAGAGCCTCTGTTCTTTGCATTGCTGCACAGATTATTGTTTAGTTGACACCTGGCATCTTTTTCCCTTAACTGTCAGCCCTGCACTATTTACTTAGGCTTCTGAGATTCAGTGGTTGTCTTTTTCCCTTCTGTTTCAGTTCACTTATCTTGTTATCCTCAAATTCCATACAGGTTGCGACAGGTGGACGACATGATTTTTCTCATTGCCAATTAATATTTAATTTTATATATACAAATACTTATATTTATATATATAGATATATACCATAATTTCTCTATTCACTCATATGTTATTGGGTATGTGAATTGCTTGCAAATCTTGGCTAATGTGAATAATCTGATAAATAGAGGTGTGCATTTATTTTTGCAGATTAATTCTTTTGTGTTCTGGACTAAATATTTTCACACCATTTTCAATAAGGGTGTATAAGATAGCAGTCCCACCAACAGTGAATAAAAGTCCCAGTTTCACTAGATATTTACTAACACCAGTTGTTTCCTTTCATTTTTATGGCAACCATTCTATTTTTGTTTGTTTGTTTGTTGGGGGTCACACCCAGCAGCGCTCATGGGTTACTCCTGGCTCTACGCTCAGAAATCATTCCTGCCAGGCTCAGGGGACCATATGGGATGCCGGGATTCGAATCACTGTCCTTCTGCATGCAAGGCAAAAACCCTACCTCCATGCTATCTCTCAGGCCCCAGATGGCAGCCATTCTTACTGGTGTGAGATAATACCTCTGCTGTTTTAATTTGCAGTTTTTCACATGCCTATTGGTCATCTTTGTCTTTTTCATGGAAGTGTCTGTTTAGCTCTTTTCTCCTTTCCTATTTTTTTGTGGAGAAGATGGATTTGTTGTTGTTGTTGTTGTTGTTGTTACTGAGCTTTCTGACTGTTTTATATATCTTGGAAATAGGTATTTTGATGTACAGTGTGTGAATATTTTCTTCATTCAGTCAGTAGTGTATCTTTATTGTGGGTATCATTTCCTTTTATAGAAAATATTTTTATTTAAGCACTATGTTTACAAATTTGTTTGTAATTGGGTTTCAGACATAAAATTCCCATCCTCCTTCACCAGTGCAACTCCCATGCCATCATCCTCACCATCCCTACCTATCTTTGAGACAGGCATCATATTTTTCTCTATGATTTCCATGGTAGTTGCTACTGTAATTTCTCTAACTTCACTTACTATTTTTTGTATTAAGCTTCATATCATGGGCTGGTCCTTCTGGCCTGCATTTCTGTTGTCTCTGGGTATTATTACTATACTGTATTTTATTTTTCTTAAATTCCATGGATGAGTAAAATTATTCTGT
This sequence comes from Crocidura indochinensis, assembly GCA_004027635.1. NCBI lineage: Eukaryota > Metazoa > Chordata > Mammalia > Eulipotyphla > Soricidae > Crocidura > Crocidura indochinensis. The sequence continues at coordinate 2,160 of PVKC010041424.1, read as the reverse complement.
GTTTATTTCTCCCTCTGACTAATTTCACTCAAAATTATAGTCTCCATATCCATCTATGTATGGAAACTTTTGTGATTTAATTTTTCTAACAGCTGCAGAGTATTCCATTGTGTAGATATACCAGTTTCTTTAGCCACTCATCCATTGCTGGGCATCTGGTTGTTTCCTGATTTGGGCTATTTTAAATAATGCTACTATGAACATAGGAGTGCAGAGGGCATTATTAAATCGTGTTTTTGTGAACCTGGGATATATTACTGGGAGTGCTATTATTGAATCAGATGGAAGTTCATTGTCCAGATTTTTAAGAAATATCCATATTGTTTCCAGAAAGAATGGACTAGATGGCATTTCCACGAAAACATTATTTTAATGATTAATAAAAATAGATATCAGATTCGGAGCCAGAGACATAGTACAGCAAGGGTCATTTTTGTCTTGCATGTGAGTGACTTGGATTTGATTCTTGGCATCCTATCCGGTCTTCCCAAAACTTCCAGGAATGATTCCTGAGTGGAAAATAAGGCATAACCGCTGAAAAATGAATGTAAGCAGAGTGATAAAAGCCCTAAGAGCTTTTATGTTATATCTTTTAGCATATATTAACTATTTTATTTTGAATAAATTTTCACCTAATGATTTTTGTATGTATGAGGAAATGGAGCTATATAGCCTATTTATGGATGGGAGGATTAACGTCATTAAAACTGAAATACTCCTCAAAGCATTTTATATATTTAATGCAATCCTCTAATAATACCCCCCGCATTCTTCATCGTGGATTAAAAACTCCTAAAATTCATTTGGAACAATAAATGCCCATGAATAGCTAAAACAACCCTCGGGAAAAAGAAGATGGGAGACAACACTTTCCCCAACTTTACATTGTACTGCAATGCAATAATCATTAAAATAGCAGGTGCTGTAATAATGATAAACCCTCAGATTAATGGAATAGAATTGAGAATTTAAAGAATCACCTTTAGGTACACAATCAATTAATCTTTGATAAAGGGGCAAGAAATGCAAAATGGAGCAAAGAAATCCTCCTCAACAAGTGGTGTTGGGATAACTAGTCAGCCACATGCAAAAAAAACTAACTTGTTCCTCCATGTAATACCATGCAAAAATGTCAAACCCAAATGGATTAAAGACTTTGATATCAGACCCAGAACCATAAGGTATATATAAGAAAACATAGGCAAAGCACTCCATGATATTGAGACTAAAGGCATCTTCAAGGAAGAAACACCACTGTCCAAAAAGTAGAAGCAAAGATAAACGAATGGGATTATGTAAAACTGAGAAGTTTCTGCACTTTAAAGGAAATGACAACTAGGATAAAAAGGTCACCTGCAGAATGGAAGAAACCACTCACCTAATACCATTCAAATAATATGACATAGTATAATTATAATTATATTATCTAAAATATACAAGGTGCTGACAAAACTTAAGAAAAAACCACTAACCCTATCAAAATGGGGAGAAGAAATAATAGAAATTCTTCAAAGAAGAAATACAGATGGCCAAAAAGCACATAAAAATACTCCACATCACTAATCATAAGGGAACTGCAAATCAAAACAATGAGATATCAAATCATGGCACAGTGACTGGTACACATTATAAAGAACAAGAATAACCACTACTAGCATTGATGTGGGGGAAAAGGTCATCTGGTTATCATTTCTTTTGACCTGAAGAAGTTTGTGGATTTAACAATATCCTATTTGTTTATTTCTGCTTTAGTTTTCTTTTTAATTTAATTAATTGATTTATTTATTTATTTTATTTTTCTGTTTTGGTTTTTGGGCCACACCCGGTGACACTCAGGAGTTACTCCTGGCTATTAGCTCAGAAGTCGCTCCTGACAGGCAGGGGGGACCATATGGGGAACCGGGGGTTCGAACTGCGGTTCGTCCAAGGTTAGCGCAGGTACCTTACCTCCAGCGCCACTGCCCGGCCCCCTAATTTATTTATTTTTATATAAAATCTTTAAGCACCATGATTACAAGCATGATTGTAGTTGGGTTTCAGTTATAAACAGAACACTCCCCTTCACCAGTACAATATTCCCACTACCAATGCCACTCCCTGCCTGTATTCGAGACAGACATTCTACTTCTTTCACTCATTAACATTATATGCTAGTTATTA
>PVKC010041423.1:0-12162 GCA_004027635.1 Crocidura indochinensis | reverse complement strand
GTCAGGCATATTCAGTAGAATTGCACATCTACTGTATCTGTCAGGGTTTTCTGAGTTCAATTCAGATGAGACTTAAACAGCTGTATTAAGGGAAAAAGTAAAAATGAGAATTCTGTTTATGGGTGATTGTCTTCCCACTGTAACTTCACCTTGTCCTCTCTCTTGCATCTTTGTCTTCATAAAATAAAATAAAATAAAATAAAATAAAAAATAATTTAAAAAAGGTAAAAAGTATCTCAAGGACCATCTATATCAAAATTCTTGGTTTATTAGGGGCTGACAAAAAGGCCCTAAAGCAATAGGTTCCTGTCTTCCTGGCAGCCACATGTCCTCTGCTTGTGACTCAATTAACACCACCCCAGATGCCACTGTGCTGCCAGCCCATGTGTGTGTGTTTGTGTGTGTGTGTTTGTGTGTGTGTGTGTGTGTGTGTGTGTGTGTGTGCGCGCGCGCACACACACGTAATGAGTTTTCTTTCCTGTTTCCTCCCCTTTCCTGTCTCTGCTCTGTGCAAGATGTTGCCTCAAAGCCCTAGGAAATGGTTACAGCTTAGGTCAGGCTCATAGCATTTGCATCTTCTTGTATAAAACTCATTTTAGAAAATGGAGTCAGTTGCCACACTTCCCCAGATAGAAACAGCATGTTTGGGGTGATTCTGGCTCCTAAGTCACCTACTCTGAGTCAAGCAAGAAGTGAAATAGGCTGATGATTACTCTTCTCTTGAGCACTGAAAATCTACTGCCCTAAAGGTTTCTCTTTATAAATAGAACTTCGAGAAAAACTGTGGGAATCAATTCAAATGATAAAGCCTTTTGCTTAGAATTTTTGTATCTGCAGGCTAACTTGTGTGTGTGTGTGTGTGTGTGTGTGTGTGTGTGTGTGTGTGTGTGTGCGCGCGCGCGCGTGCATAAACTAAGAAAGGTTTGATTTAATCCCTGAGTTTAATTCATCTTAAGGCAATTTTATGGTTCAGGATTTACCACTCTGTAGGCCTAAGAATATTTTGGAATTTGGCCTGGGAGGAAACACAAAATGATTACACAGAGTTTTTCAGAGTATACTTTGACCTCCGCAGGAGCAATAGTGGGTCACAGGAAGTCAAAATACATCCTATTGCTGAATAATAGCACTTTGCCTACAAATTATGAAATCAGCTTTATTTTTGTAAAGTTCTTTAGAATTTTTGATATCAAGCTGAGATGACAGCATTTTTATTTTGGATTCATATAAGAGGTGTACATCCCTGTCGCTGCACCATCACCACTAACAGTCATGCCAACAGCCTTCCAAATTTAGAATTCTCTTTGGAAATGCTCATAATCCTTCTGTGTACTTTTTCTCTTTCAGTATAATAAAGTGTACAAGAACCTAAAGGAGTTTTCTCAAAATGGAGAGAATTTCTGCAAGCAAGTCACAACCATTCTTCAGCAAAGGTACAAAATGCATGTTTGCAATAAGCAAGCACTTTCTTTAGCTCACTGTAAGTGATATGACTAAGGAATGATTACAGGCTGTCCTACTTTCCCCAATGCTGTGTGATATTTTGATACATTTGAGGTGGGTTTGAAGAGTAATTTTCCTCTGTTGCACATTTGGATGCCATAAAAATCAGGGAACAATAGGAAGTAAAGCTGCCTGGAACGACTTTGTCAAGTATCTTCTGATTCCCCAGACTGAGTTTACCATGCCCTTCTGGGGCTCTCTATTGTACCTGATGTATAGGACAATTAGACTTCTTGCAATTCTGGAAATTGTTGTTTACCTTCCTGTCTTCTCTTGGAGGTAAGGGCTCTGTTTTGCTCATCTTTGTGTACTAAGCTCTTTAAGCCTTGTCTGACTTGAGTGAAAATGTGATGAATCAGTAGATGGATTAAGAGATGGATAGGAGCCGGGTGGTGGCGCTGGAGGTAAGGTGCCTGCCTTGCCTGCGCTAGCCTAGGATGGACCGCGGTTCAATCCCCTGGTTTCCCATATGGTCCCCCAAGCCAGGAGCGACTTCTGAGTGCATAGCCAGGAGTAACCCCTGAGCGTCACCCCGGGTGTGACCCAAAACCAAACAAAACAAACAAACAAAAAAAAACAAAAATAAAAAAAATGAGATGGATGGATAAAGGGAAAATCACAGTTCTAGAATCGTCTTCTCATTATACTAAATTTAAATATATGCAAATATTGACTGAAATGAGTACATTTGGCTCAATCAAGAAAATTAGAAAAATCTCTGCTTAAAATTAGAGAATGCAAGGACTAAATTAGGTGAAAAAGGAGCACTTAGTCCATTGCCTAATCTAATGAACAGCTGTAAAGAGATCTCCTGGAGAGATGATGTCTCATTTGAGGTAACCAATTTTAGATTTAAAATATTGCGTTTGTGCCTTGGTAATGAAGGTGCCAGGGTCAAATGCATCCTGCATTATTAAGCAAAGAGCAGAGAAGATCCTTAGCTTTTTCAGGCCTAATGAAACACATGATTTCTATGATCACAGGCAATTTGCTTTAATTCTATGATGGGGCAAAAGGAGAGTTAATATGGGAGGAAATTTCTTTTATAAGAAAATATTTGTGGAAAACAAGAATATATTTGTGAGAGAGATATAGACACAGAATAGTCTCACTCATCTGTTGCATTTAAGAAAAATAAAAGACAATATGGCAATAATACCCAGAGACAATAGAGATGCAAGCCATAAGGACCAGTCCATGAGAGGAAGTTTACCACAAAGACTGGTGAGCGCAGTTAGAGAACTAACTGCACTAACAACTACCATGACAATGATAGTGAGAGAGAAATAGAATGCCTGTTCCAAAGAATGCAGGATGTAGGGAAGAGGGAAATGGGGAACATAGGTGGCAGGAAAATGTTACACTGGTAAAGGGTGGTATACATTTGATGATTGAAACCTAATCACAAACATTTCTGTAACCACGGTGCTTAAATAAATTATGATAAAAAACAACAACAATAACAAAAGAAAGTATCTGTGGGGCTAGTGAGATAGAATTTTCAGCTTCCACATGACTGACCCAGATTGAATCCCCTGCATTTCTATGATTTCCTGAGCACTACAAGAAGTGATTCTTGTGTTTAGAGTCAGGAGTAAGCCCTATTCACTGCTGGAGCAATTTTGTCACTATCTAAAGAAGTTAAAAGAAGATTCATTAAGTTTTATACTATTACGTAATGTTCCTTTGACTAGAGAGTATTTCTGCAGGTCAGACAGAATCTGTATTATCTTACTATATATGCCATAGGTTGAACTCCTTTGGGTACTGATTATTTGGTGTTACAGTGCTCAAAATTAGTGTCCAATCTATTGAGGCAGAAGAGAAGTAGGTAATAGCATATCATGTGTGATAAACAAAATATGAATAAATGTGGAAGATTATCTTTCCAAAACGGTTTAACTTTTTCCTTTGCCTAGCCACTCTGCTTCTGCACATTATGCTCAGCTCTACATCATTTACAATAGGGACCTACAATCCTTGCAAGTATTTACTTTGCAGTGTGTCATCAGGTTACCATCTGCCTTTGGGTTTACTCATGTACAAATTCCTCAGCCAGAATCTAAAGTGGTAGGTGCACCCAATAAAGAAGACACACAGGTAGCTAAGGATAGCTCCCTTCATAGTTTTACTTCCATATAGAATAAATTTAGAGTTTGAAAATCTAAATATACTTGTTAACAAAATTATGTGCATTATCTCTAAAATGAAAATGATAAAGTCTCCAAACAATTTGTATCACTACACTTCTACCATTTCTGAGTTATATTAACTTCATTCTTGATCAGTGCATGTTTGATATGTCTTCACATTCCTAGGTCTGTGCTCAGGAATCACTCCTGGAGGACCATATAGAGTCCTGGGAATTGAGTTTTGGCCAGCCACTTACAAGGCAAATACCCTATCTACTTACTATACTATCATTTCAGCCCTTGTAGGGTGAATTATTTTCTTTTTTGTATGCTTGTTTTGAGGGGGGTCATACACAGTGGTCACCTAAGGACTAACTACTAGTTTTATGCTCAAGAATTACTCCTATAGGGCTTGGGTACTATATGTAGTACAGAAAATCTTGGTTGGCCATATGCAAGACAAATTCCCTCTCCAATGTCCTCAATCTCTCACCCACCATCATAGCCTGCAAGGATTCCTTGCAGACACAAAATAATTTACCTCGTATTGCTTGTTAAAACACAAAAGCAATTGAAATTATCAAAACTTTAGATTAACGCAGGCCAATTTGAAATGATTGTTATATTGCTCCATTGTTTTACTAAAGTCAGTGTCTAAGGATTTGCTTGTCTTTGGTGATAACTAGTTGAGTCTTATGTTACTATTTAGGCTAAATAAGCTCAGTAGATAACTATGTAACTTTTCCATCAGATTGACTGCACTGACACTGCATTAAAATGTTGGGGTGTCTGGGTAGTCCAGGATTTGTAGATCTAAAACAAATTTGGTAGCTTGGAAATTTGGTAAGGTTAAGTTCTGGAGATGAGCTGTTTGCACCAAAAGATGTAGGGAGTAGTGTTCAGCTGCTGTAGTTTATATGGAGATTAATTAGCCCCATGCTCTTTCTGAGAATGCCACAGAGATATCAGCTAGGATGGGATTATCTGGGATATAATGGTGGCCATTATTTAGCTTGGTGGAGGAATGGGTCATTTTTCTGTCAGAAGATGGTGGTTATAGTCAGGGCCGCTGGGATTTCCAGTGACCAGATGGGTGCTAGAGGCTTGAGCCAATCTCATTTCACAAGGAAAGATGAAGAATTTTCTGTACTCCAATCTCCCATTTAGCTTTTTTGAGGATGTTCCCAATTCTCCGAGGCATGTTAAGGAAACCGGGAAGTGTCAGGTCTCAACCCAGGTCTCCGACATGCAAATAAGATCATGTATTTATCCCATTAAAGTGTCTATCTGGTCTAGGCTAGCAAAAATAAGTGCGGTAGCAAAAATAATGTCAAAAATTGTATTGCAAAGTATGTAACATATAATCTTGAATTACAACTTTGAATAAAAGCAAGAATATGATCACAAAAGAGATAATTTATCCAGCACAAACTATAGATCAGGCACTGAATGAAATGTACCTTACCTATGGTTTCTTTTTTTTTTTTTTTTTTTTTTGGTTTTTGGGTCACACCCGGCAGTGCTCAGGGGTCACTCCTGGCTCCATGCTCAGAAATTGCTCCTGGCAGGCACGGGGGACCATATGGGGCACCGAGATTCGAACCAATAACCTTTTGCATGAAAGGCAAACGCCCTACCTCCATGCTATCTCCCGGGCCCCAGGTTTCTTTTCAAGTCAATGAGTGTGTGTTTGTTTGTTTAAAATAGGTTTTATTCAAAGTTACTGAGGAAAGGGAAAGAGAGGATAAGAAAAAAAGAGAGCAAAGTGCTTAAGAGAGAGTTTGAGCTTCTGCAAAGGTAGAGAAAACTCTGGAACACAACTCAGCATACAAGTAGGAAAGCAAACATCTCAAGAGGGGAGATGTGGGTGCCATGTATATGGGCCCAAATAGCAAATGTGTGCTCTTTTCAAATATTATAACCCAACAGGTACAAAATATATATTTATAACAATAATTTACATAATAAATATACATAATTTACATAATAAATTACATAGTAAATTAATAATAATGATTTACAGATGAGGATATGAGAAAGAGGATTCATCTTTATTCCATCTCAGTCTAGTCCAAACTTAATGCAAAAACATCTTCCAAGTGGGCAGGTGACTTGTGACTCTATGGGAGAAACCCGGCATACTCAGGGATTCTATTGAAGTTCTAGTTCTAGAAACATCAATTTCAGGCTGCTGATGGGATCAGGGAGCCACGAGAAGAACTCGGCTGCTCAGCTTTGTTTCATGACCTTACATGTGTTCTAGTCAATGAGCTGCAGCACAACATATACATAAATATATATTAAAAAAAACACCACCACACTACAGAGATATCAATAGTAAAGCAAAATGAAACTCTACTGCACTTAGTGAATGAAGATGGTAGTTCTGAAGACCTAGCTAATACTAGGTACCTATATAGCCTTTGTGATAAAGACATTAGAGAGGAAAGAACTAAAAGAAAGATCATCTTCATCCAGACTTTACAACCTGGTAGATAGGATGTCTATGAAGAGTGCTCACTTCTGGGAGTGGGGAGAGAGGTGCTCATTTCCATGAATCTTTAGATAAGGAGAGCTTAGTTCCCTCTTCTCTCTCTCACCCTCCAACTAAGCAGAGCAACAGCACAAGTGTTTATAGGAGATGGTAGGATTGATAGGATTCCATATACATTTTGTTTCCTAGCTTAAACCATGTTAAAACTACTTCTGTTATTTCACCTATTTTTTATCTACCATATAGTTAAAATAATACATATTTAAAATAATCCTGCTACTTTCTCCCACCCTTCACTCACACTACCTGAACTCACTCACTTTAGGATCTAACAGACTCAGAGAATCCAAAGTTCAACAGCAGGCATCACTGCACATGTGTCTGCAGGTTAGAAACAATAAGGAACTCAGTGGGTTTCTCAGCTTGATGAGCTAATTATCTAGGTCTCATTCACAGGTTCAACTTTTATGTAGGTCTCTAGAAGAATTAAAGCAAGAATGATGGTGTATGAGCTAGCCAGAGAGCCCAGCTGCTAGAATAATAGGTTTCCACATAAAATTGTCTTTCAAATTGCTCATAATGAACTCTTAAATCTAGTCTATTTATAAAAGGAGATTATGACTATCTTTAAGGGGGAAAAACCAATCAGACCTAGGTGGAAAATGTCTTTGTACCCAGGTCCCAAATTGGAAATCATTCTAGACTGAAGATGAAGTCCAAAAACTCTCAGATTACAGCAATTCCTTAACTCACATTGAAAAGAGCACTCTGTCACCTGTTTTTGCTTATTTTTTCAAGTATGGACAAATCGATTTCCTTAGTTAATTTCTCATGGACACAGGGGCCAACTACAGTTTATACGTCTTACCATTTTCTTGATTGCACTCTTAGATTAGGATCCTCTAAAATTGATATATAATCACTCACATTCTTAGAGTTTAGTTTCTTCTCTTTCTATTACATAGGATTTGGTACCAAGAAATTCCCACCTTCCCTTTCTTTAAAAGTTCAATTTATTTTAAAATAGGAGACAAGAACTGAAGTGATAGTACAGCAGGTAAGGTGCTTACCTTACATGTGGCTGACCTGGGTTCAATTCCTGGCACCCTATATGGTCCCAGAGTAATGACAGGAGTGAGCCCTGAGTGTTGAGTCAGGACTAATCTCCGAGTACTGCCACGTGTGGTCCAGAAACCAAACAATAAATAAATTAAAAAGTAAGAGACAAACATCTTTGACTTATTGGTTGAACTCCATTATTGTTAATGAAAATGTATTGACTTTCATTTATATTTTGAAAGGAAATTAAAATATAAGTAGATTTAAAATACATGCTATTTCTCTGGTCTAGGATCTTCATGATTTATTAAAATATTCCGAGACGTAGTGAGCATCAGAATCTGCATACAGTTGTGAGACAGCTATATAAAGAAGGAATCCCAACTCTTGTTAGATATGATGGCTGTAGAGCTAGGACTTTAAGTACAATGTTCTTACAAGCTTGTTCCTGATGATTTGAAAGGGAGATGAAACTATGTCTCAGTTTGAAACAAATTTTGTCCCTTTAAGCAAAAATCAAAATCTATCAGCTTCCTTCAAATGATAGAGAAGAAACCAGTGTGAGTGGGGGTATGCAGTGTCCTTGCTGTCTTGGAAGAGCATCCCTCAGTTAATTTCTGTTTTGGAGAGACTGCTTTAGTACCACACAAACTGGTGTATGCTGCAATGTACATATATTTCAACCTATAAAAGTGACAGCTCTTTCCATGGTTGTAAGTTGGATTGATTTTCTCTAGGATGGAAGTTTCCCAGGATCAAAAACCCGAAGTTTTTCAGTTGTAAGCTAAATTGCAAGGACAGGAGTTCAGAGACCATGTTTATTGCCTCTACATAGACACTCATACTCCAGATACTGTTCACTGCATTTTGTTCTGACTATGAATAATCGCCAGAGCATTTTAAATCCAAATGGGCCTTTGAGGTTTTTTTTAATATTTATTTAAGCACCATGATTACAATCATGATTGTATGTGTAGGAGTTTAAGCTGCATTCTACATTGCAGTTGCTTTACATAAATGCTAAACCTAAGTCCACTGGGACCAACCACCAGCAAATTTAAGGTGAAGAGACATGGGTAGAGGTGTAGCACTCATGGAGGTTATACTCAACTGTGTCCAACCTCAGAGAGTGATGTTTTGTGATCACAAGCTTCTCCTTTCCTAAGTTCCAGATCTCAACCTCTGCCCTCTGCATTTGGGAATAGGTCTTGTCACACACGGGTGCTTTTGCAAGCGTCTCATCCTGTCTGTGCTGAGGCTGCTGTCCCTTCCCAGGCACAGTGGTGAATCAGAACCCTGAAATTAAAGGTTAAGTGAGCAGTGCAGTCTTTTGTTATAGCTCTTATGTGTGAGTTCCCCTGCAATTTTCCATCTCCAGTTTCTGAACACCTCCCACTCAGTAATTTCTATGGTTGGAGAGCAGAATGACTACACGACAGGCTCTCAGACAGACCACCTTGGTCGGTGTGCATTGCAAGTGTATTGCTTTTCCTCTTGAGGATTCGGACAAGTTACAGATAAAACTCTGTGCCCTGGAGTTTCCCTCCATGAAATAGAGTAGACATGCCTACCTCCCAGATGTCAGATTAGTGAGGAAGTATTCTGAAAATGCTGAGAATGGTGCCTGGCATGTTGGGTGTGTTGGAAGAACACAGGTCAAGTATCAGCAACCTGCTACAAAGGCATTAGTTGCAGTGTCAGGAAAGCAACTGGTTAGATACACACTTCACACAGAAGTTTTTGAGTTATAGATTGGCATGTAAAATTGCAGAACCACTCATTAGTAAACATTGACGAGAATTGCAAGTAAAGAGAAACTTTCCTTTTCAACAAGAAATGTTGGATGATAATTTGATCTACTTTAGGCTTCTATGTAGACTTCTATGATTGAGAGAAACCAGCAGAAGTCTCAGGGTTCAGAGGTAAGATGAACAAGCTCAGAACAAAAAAATGAATCACCGCAAAAGAATCTGAACCTCTTTTGTTTCACTAAAGCCCAGTTTGTTTTTCAACCCTGGTAAATTCAATTACATTGACAAATTAAGGGGAACGTAAAGCTTCTTTCTGGTAGGGTGTGTGTGTGAGTTTTTAATTTTTACATCTTTTAAATTTCTGCTTAGCCTTTTAGATACTTTCTGTGATCTGATAAATCATTTTAAAAGTAGGGGCCAGAGCGATGGCACAACAGTTAGGCATTTGCTTTGCATGTGGCTAACCTAGGATGGAGTGTGGTTTGATCCCCGGTTTCTCATATGATCCCCCAAGCCAGTAGATATTTCTGAGTGCATAGCCAGGAGTAACCCCTAAGCATCACCAGGTGTGGCCCAAAATAAAAAAAAAATTATAGAAGTAAAACTAGAGTTACAGAGAGATCATCCAGTGTGTAGGGCTTTTTTCTTGCATGTTTTAGACCTAGATTAGATCCTTGACATCCTAAATGATTTTCTAAGCCCATTAGGAGTTATCCCTGAATGCAGACTCAAGAATAAACCCTGAGTATCATTGGGTATGGCTCCAAAAGTGAAAGAACAAAGTTAAAACTAAGTTAAAGGGAGATATTGTTAGAAGTTATCTGGGATGGTTCTGAGCTAGTAGATGAGAACTCAAACTCTTGCCCCTTATACTTTCTTGCTCTGTGTTCTTGGGGGTGTCCTGAATGCTTAAAGTTCTTTTGGCAGATATAATAATTACCATATTAAAAATTAATATTTTAATAACCTGCTGAGTGCCTATCACCTTCTAGAATATACATAGAATATATGTATACCATATATAATGCTCTTTGTGCAACTTCCAAGAGAAGAACAGAGATTGGGAAGAAATGTATGAAAAGGCCTCTGGTTCTAGAAGGACTGGGAGAGGATTTTCTGTCTCCCTCAGTGGGAAATTTCCAAAGTGAGAAATATTGCTCCCTGGAGGACACGTACTTATCCAGTCAGGCTGCTGTAGCCTTGGGTGTATTGGGGTTCCCTTTTCCTTTGCTTGAAGGATTTCAGAAGTGCTCAGTAATATTTTTCTGGAAAATCGGTGTTAGGTCAGACAAATTTGTATATCTCTGGTCTAGCTACTCCAAGGGCTAAAATGCAGTGTAATCTGACGTCAGGCTAAGTATAGCTCAAGCTACTGGGGACACATTTAAATAGTTGGACAGTTTAAAATTTCAAAAGTGATAAAATAAGAACAGGCTTCTAGTAGAAGTTAGTTAAAAATGAAAAATTTAGTCATTCATTTATTCAAGTTATATATGCTAAGTAAAGTATTAATACTAGGCATTAGGGAAGACTAGGGAAAGCTACACCAAATTACAGTACTTTCCAACGTACAAGACGACCCCCTAATTTTAGATTTCCTCTCTGACTCTGGCTAATCTGAGCAGGCATTTTACAGTGTAGATTCCGGCACAGAACATGGTCTAATTTGCATGCATAAAAAGCCTGCTTGGTTTGGTTGAGTTAGAGAGGCCATCGGAGCAGCTTTGCAGTGCAGGATTCAGTTGGAAAATTTGTTTCCTGGCAATATCCAGGCGATTTTTGTTTAGTGGCATAGTGAAACGTTTTTCAGGTATACTCAGCATGTAAGTCGACCCCCAATTTTCGGTTGACTTTTTTTCGTTTCAAAGGTCGTCGTATACGCTGGAAAATACGGTAAATCCTCAACCCTCATATAGCTTAATTTTAGGGAAGTTCCTAAAATTTCTCTAAAAATATATATCTATATGATGTAAGACAGTGGAAATTCCAGAACATAAGTAAAACTGCAAAAGATAGTGACCAAGACGTTCTTTTAGATACGATAACCTCTCAGATTGTGTGTTTGAACTACACTTGCTAGCATGATCATGAACCTGGTGTGAGGAATATCAACAGCGATCACAGCAAATGCAAAGGCCCTATGGCAATATATTATCTCACTAAGTAGGAGTCTCTGGGTAGGAGAATGATAATAGGAAGAAAAATCAGAAAGGAAACCAGGCGTCAGTCAAATCATGAAGATCAAAAGTGATCATTCCAGTCTTTGAGTCCCTCTTAGACTTAATACAGTTTAATTATCACAAAATTTGGTCTGTTCACTCTTTTGGGGTGTGTGTGTTTGTGTGCAGAACTTACTCCTGGCCATGCACTCAGAATCATTCCTGGGGTTACTCAGGTTACTCAGGTGACCATATGAGATGCCAGGGCTTCAGCTGGGGGAGGGCTAAGCCTTATGGGGTGCTGAGATCAAACACGGTTGGCCACAAGCAACACAGTACCTTTCTTGCTGTACTATCACTCTGGAGAAAACTGTGTACCCTCTAGGACACAAACTTTTCTTTCTTTCCCTTCACATCTTCTGAATAAGTTTCAGTAAAAACCATCCTTCTTTACCAAATAAAATAAAACTAAAAGACTAAAAATAGGAAACAAACACCCCAATTTAACTTCTTACATTTTTGTTATCTTTAATGAAAAGTGAGAAGATGAATAAGGATGGTTTCTATTTTAGCTACAGGCAGGCCTATAAGTAGGACATGATAAAAATCAGTTTAAGATAAGTGTGATGTAATCTATTCAAAAGAAGCAAGTTTTCTTACATAGGGACTGCTGAGATCCCTGTTGAGTCTGGTCCTGCATAGAAAGTGATGGGAAATTGTTCTCTAAATCTGTGTTGCAGATTATTAGCTATTATTAGCTATGGCAGCTTCCTGTGGAAGACTACTGTTCAGTTAATACAGCCATAATATTTCATTTTACTGACGGTTAGTATAATTTCAATGTCCTAGAATATGCAGGGATGGTTTCTGTTCCTTACTAGCTTGTTTACCTTGCTAGGGTTGCCATAGCAAAGTACCACACAGATTGGGTAGCTTACACATTTACCCTTTAATATTCCTGGATGCTTATATATAAGGATTGGCCAGTTGATTCTTTCTGAGCCTGTAAGGGAGATTGTTACTCTTCTGCAAGATTTCCAGCGATTTGTTGACAGCCTTTTGTA